>JAVQJD010016298.1:0-23309 GCA_036023655.1 Nannoperca australis | reverse complement strand
GGACTCTCTCTTTCGCTGATTTTTCTTTACCCTGCAGCATCGGTGTGTTTCTCTCCAGATCTCCTGCGGGATGTCCGCAGATCTGGTCACCATGGCCGGCTTAAGTTCAATCAGCTGATCCCAGGTGTAAACAAAAGCGGCCGTGAAGTTGTTGCGCTCAGCTGACTGCAAGTGAAAGTACCTCCAGAGCGAACAAAAACACCTAAAACCTCTCCACCAGCACATTTGTGGAGGCCATGACACCAACAAGTTATCACCAAACAAAAAACAAAGTTAAAAGTTAAATAACAAAAAGATTTAAAAGAGCAAGTAAGACGAGCGGAGCAACCGTATCGGCCAGCACGCACTTATAAGTGCATGCGTACACGAACATCAATATACATCAAGGCCTCTCAGGCAATGGACTAAGGTAGATTGTTTCTACAGTGGCACCAGCATTTATTCAGCTCCGCGACACAGCATGTAACATATGCTTTTATATGTATTTTATATTCTAACTATTTTTGTAAGTAAATTTGATCTATTTTATTGATTCATTGTGGCAGCCCTAAAGTGAATTGACAGTGAAGTAGCTGCTGTTACTGCTCTTCCCGCTACGTATCCACTTTATATAGGGCTAGACCAACCAATCAGCTATAAGCAAATTTTGGCTATTTTGACAGGACATGTTTATGATTGGCCAAATTGAAAAGCACAACATAAATTACTTTGAGGTTGTTTTTGAATTTTGGGATAGAGCGGGTGGGTTTGGCACATTTGGTGGGGCATTGCAAAGTCAATAATCGCATATTTATAACTCAATTCTTGAAGTTACAATTTTCTAAGACTGGGCTGTACATAGTCCATTCCTTGCGGCTGCATTAATTCGATGGTGAAACGTAAAGGATGTAAAACATTTTGCTTCGCACTTACATTTTAAGCTAGGCTACTTGGGCAGGTGAGGACAGGAGTATGAGCAACCGAAAAGGGATACAATCCGACTGACAAATCAGTTTAGCAAGTAAATCTCCGAAGGGTATCCGCCACACTGGTAGGTAAGTGTTTGTACCAAAATAGTCATGTGTTGCAGCCAGAGTCATATTTTCTGGCGGACAGTGGAGGAAGTTGTTGTTGTGCTTCAGAACTCTCTCACCGTACTTAAGGGCACAACTTGGTGGCTGAAGTCGGAGAACATATCCACAATCATTAGTACTGCATAAAATACTACATTATAAACACTGGATCCAAGAAAACATGTTAGATCAGTACATCTTAGAATATAAAAATGACCTGCCTAGAAATTAATTTAAAAAAAACCTGCTATGTGAATTAAATTGAATAAAACAAAAAAATGTATTGTGTGGCTAACCAATACAAAACAGTCAACAGAGGGAAATAGGTGACACTGATCAAGATGCATTCAATTCAGTTTTATTTATATAGCGCCATATCATAACAAAGTTATCTCAGGCAATCTATAGAGCAGGTTGAGACCAACTCCCACACATACAAAGACCCAACGTTCCCACCATGAGCAAGCACTAGGCGACAATGGCAAAACTCCCTTTTAACAGGTCGAAACCTCGAGCAGAACCAGGCTCTAGGTGGGCGCTTATCTGCCTCGACCAGTTGGGTTGAAAACAGGGGGTGGGGGGAGCAGGAGAGAGAGAACAGAAGGAAAGAGAACATACAGTAGTACAGTACAGTTCTACATAGCGATGTAAAGTAATAGATGTAGTAATGGTATTGATGCCATCATTAATAAAAATGTTAATAGCAGTTTAATAGCAATACTAATAATGAGAGCAGTAATAATAATAGCAACAACGGCAGTTGAGCAGGAACACGGGGGCAGCAGGTGCAGCCACAGATCCAGACTCTACAGCGCCGGAGGCAGAAATACCTGCAGAAAGCTTTAGAAGGAGAGAGAGAAAGAGAGAGAGAGAGAGAGAGAGAGAGAGAGAAGCACACAGCTAGGGGAAGAAGGTGAATTAGTGACAAGCATTAATGGGATATGAGTGTTTACAAATGGAGAGGGAGAGGAGAGAGAGGAGCTCAGTGGATCATTGTAAGTCTAGGCAGTCTAGGCCTATAGCAGCATATCTAAGGGGTGGCTCAGGGTTCACCTGAATCAGCCCTACTATAAGCTTTATCAAAGAGGTAGTCTAAGCCTACTCTTGAATGTGAGGAGGGTGTCTGCCTCCTGTAAACAAACTGGCAGCTTGTTCCACATAAGAGGAGCTTGATCGCTGAAAGCTCTGGCTCCCATTCTACATTTAGAGACTCTAGGAACTACAAGGAACCCTGCATTCTGGGAGCGCAGTGCTCTAGTAGGGTGATACGGTACTATGAGCTCTTTGAGATACGATGGTGCCTGACCATTAGGCGCTTTTAAGGTGAAGAGAAGGATTTTAAATTCTATTCTGGATTTTGCAGGGAGCCAGTGTAGTGAAGCTAATATTGGAGAAATATGATCCCTTTTTCTGGTTCTTGTCAGTAAACGTGCTGCAGTGTTCTGGATCATTTGATATATATATATATATATAAATATATATTATATATAATCGTAGCCCTCTGAAGATGACATAAGTGGGCAGGGAAGACGAAATTTGTTCAAAGAGTGTATTGAAATGAAGAAATGACATACTGGAAACTGATGACAATGTGATACCTCATCATACTTTATGACTTTAGAAAAATGTGATTTTATGGTACAGGAATCAATTATCAACGAAATAGAGATTCCTATGTATATTTCCTATTCCTATATAAAGCTAAACATGCACATGCTTTTTTGTGGTCCAGTTAAGAGTTAAGTTAACTCATAACTTAAGTTCAGTTAAGTTATTTCCCATGAATGTTAGCCAGTTAATTCCTGGATAATTACTATGTCAGTTGGCTTTACAAAGCCGTTAATTCTAACCATTTCACAGTTTTTTGAAGTGAGTTGACACATTTATAAAAGTAGAAAATTCAACAGCGTAAATCACATAAAAAAATACCCAAGTATATGTAAATGGAAAGTGTGTTCCTGATTGTTTCCTGTTTCCCTTTTTCTCTATGAAAACTTTAATTCATGAGGTTCCAGTCAGATAGTTTTGAGTTATAAATGTTTATATGTTGAACAAGAAAATGCCCATTGCAATTACCTCACAAGAATACAAAGTTTTGACAGAAGGCTGAGGTGCTATTTCCTTAAATATGTCCAAAAACTGATGTTATCCTGTTTTGAGAAAATGAAAAATATGCACAAAAGTATCAATATAGTTTCGATTTACTTACAAAAAACATGAGGAGCATTAAAAATTTAGTTCAGCTTTAAACATTCATGTTCCATGTGATTGAGTGCCCTGAGATAACTTTGTTATGATATGGCGCTAAATAAATAAAAAATGAATTGAATAGTTAGCAGGAGCAGTAATTGCCACCACAGAGAAAAGAGCATTAACAATAGTTTCATAGACTCAGACAGAAAAAACTACTGATTACAATGCAACACTGAATCACAGAGTAATTACAACTGTGTGCCAAAATGTCCACAAAAAGGATTTCACAAAAAGTGGAATATGGTAATGTTTTTAATCCTTACTCTTATTTTTATCTAAATACATTGTATTATCTAATCGCATCAAACTAACAACTCGCGCTAAAGTCATACAGGAAGTAAACTCTTAAGGCTTCCTTAAGTTATGTCCAGGCAGTGTGTAGGACAGTCTTGTGTAGCCTGGGGGTCAACAGCATCAGGCTGAGGGAACATGTGCAGCCGTAGAGGCTAGCCATCAGAGCCTCCCAGCCACAGAAAGAGGCTTCATTAATCTCAGCCACCCTGACAGCCCCATTGTAACCTCATAAATAGCCCAGGCCCATATCTGATACTGCACAGTGATGAGTGGGTAGATGAACACTGGAGTTGTATGTGGGTGATATCAATCTATACAACTATGTAAGCTCACACATAGAGAAAGTAATATCCACAAGATTCCTTACACAACAAACCTCTTGCCACTTTCCACCCAGTGCAGATCACCAAAGAAGAGAAGATAAGATTACTGAAGTTGAATTTGAACCTACAGGTTTGGTTTCTCAGCACATGTTCTGCAACATAAAAGACATTCCTTTGGGAAATGGGAAACAATAGTATCTGTCAACAGCATGTTCAGGAAAATCACTTCAACCATACACTGACAAATTGCTTATTTGTTTGTAGAATAATTTGAGGTGAATTAGCATGAAATTAGTATAATGAGTATGATTTGTTTTCAACATCACACTTTGATAATGAGTCATGCTGTGTCTTCCTGAAGCAAGGCAAACTGTCTGCATATTTCCTACCTTAAGGTGTCACTCATCTGGATTAGATGTAAGCTTTGAAGCTGCATGTAGCTGTGTATGATGATGTAACTGGCATCTGTAAAACCACCACAGGTGATAGAGAAGCAGATGGTGAAGGCAGCCTGTCAATATGCTCACAATGAAGGCAATTAATATCCCATACGTTTACTGTGGGATTCTTTTTTCCTCATTACTTTCACTCAATAGTCATAATACCTTTTTACTCGACCCAACACACTTGACGAATCCTTAACATGCAGATGTTCAGCAGGTATAATGTATGAGGTGTTAACGTGGCTAAAAGGGTGTATATAAGGTATGTACACCAAGAGTCAAAGAGAGTCATACGCTACTAATAAAGATTGTATGTAATTAACTAACACATCATTTTAATATGGAAAAATATGACAACCAGGCCAGATGTAATCTTATAAAGAATTCGATGACTTCTTCATTTACAGCTGAAATTATTGTATTCTCTTTGAACGTCTCTGCCTCAGTAGTTAAATGTTTCCTAAATGCCACAAAGAATCATTCTTGGCTTCCTTTTTCCTGAAGACAGCTACTGTTGCTACTGTTGCTTTATCTCCCACTGTTATCATCTTGCAGTTTAACTGACTGTAACAGCCTTTCCTCCATTAAGAGTTCCTCTCCTGCTGTGTCCTCCCCATCCTCTCAGCATCCCTTTCCTGGCCGATACACCTCAGCACATGGGGTGTATACATGGGTGTATACACCTCACACACATACACCTCGGCAAGGGAGGACGTCCACACCGCTGACCCATGAACCTGTCAAACCAACCAACCCCCCACTGCCAAAGAACCGGCACCCCCTGCTCCTACCTTAATGGCAAAGAGGGGTGGGATTGACCTTCAGGGTCATCTTATTATTGCCTAAACTGAACTATCAGGGTTTCCCTTATATTATTTGTTTATTGTGAGTGGTCAATGAAACCTCACCCTGTTGCGACCCACCCAAAACAAAACATTAGTTTGGCTTCCATAGGAGATTATTGTCTTTTGCCAACCTACTGTACATTAATGGAAAGTATGTAACTTTTGAAAAGAAGAAATAACATTCTTCCCTATATAAAGGTAAAGTTGAATTCATAAGCAATAAAATACACCATTGCTTGGTTCAGTACACTCAGGGGTTTTGTTACCACAGCCTTACTTGGTCTGGTACGGTGTGACCGCAGTCTCATGGTGATGTTAGCTAATGTTAGCAACCAATAAGGAGATTTTTGGTATTGTCATGGTACTGTAATTGTCACGTGTGGCCATACGGTTGCTGTTCAGGAAACGTTATATAGCCTAGCTTTAAATATAGGGCTAATACTGGTTTGGGGGAATTCTTTTTCACTGATTTGAAGGCATTAAATCTTATCACACAGCTTTATCCAGTATGATCCTTAAATGCCTCATGTTTGTTGAGCCTAAATGTTAAATTTTTATATTTTTCTATCCCTTCTGATAACATTGTAATCACCAAAGTAAATGCTGAGATCTGGAGACATGCAATATCAGTACAATGAAGTTTGTTGGGACAAGAAACACATGTACTGTATGTCAGAAGTTAAGACTATACTATATATAGGTTATATGTAGGTAAAACAAAAAATGAGTGCTTCTTAAATGCAGCTAATAATTATTATCATTGTTCTGTATACTGTGGGATGTTTCAACACACAGTTTAGGTAGTGATTTTATAATCTGCTTGAGTTTACTTTGTTCCTCAGGTCAGTTTGGCTAACCTAAGGGTTTGTGTAAATCATCGTCTAATTGCCTGCGTTTTTTGCCCACCGTTAGACTAGTCTTTAGAGATGTCACCACTGTTATTTTTACTGATAGAAATCATGGTTAAAAGTACAAAAATAAAACATATAATGTAATCAATCAGTTCAGCCCAGCTCATTTGTCCAAGTCTTACTTTTGCTACATGTAATTCTAATATTTTAATCAGCTGCTGCCTTTAGTTAGCTACAACTAAGGCTGTATGAGCTTCCCAGAAACCTCCATCCCTCTTTCATTTGCTCTTTACTAAATGTCTGTTGAAAGCAGGTGACGTTCATTTACTGTTTTTAATGGCAGTAGACAGAGCCCCATGCAGAGAAGGTCAGTTCTGTTGGAGGACTGCGCTACTCTGAGAAGCAGGACAGAAAATGCCTGACTGGACCGTGACGGGTCTCTGGCCTGCGACAGCCACCATCGCTCACCGCACTCTCCCCCAGCTCCCAGCCCAGGATCTGTGTGTCAGGAACTGTTGATGAACTTGTTTTCCAGACAGCCGTGCTACCTTGGCCTGTGGTTTAGAGTGAGGGAATGCACCCAGTGGGACCTGAAACCAAACCACCTGCTGCACTCGCCCACTCCTCTCTCTGACTCCCAGCCTTCTCCGTTTACCAAACACCAGTTTCTAGGAACACTCAACCACCGCTATTTGCCATTTGGCATGGTAGGGGTGTGTTTGACGTATGGGAGGGGGGTGCTGTATTTATGTTTGTGCATTATATTTGTGTGTTTGTCGGTGCATGTGCGACTGTCTATCTGTCCATTCAGAGCAGGGGTTATGTGTATAAATGTGTGTGAGAGCATGTTATGAGGGGTGAAGAGACAAGCAGCTGAGGCCTAATGAGCTATAATGAGGTCTAATAGTGGAAAAGCCATGACCTTGGCATTATGACTGATGCCCACAACCATAACAAATCTAAAAACAGCCTGGGAAACAAGCTAAAACACGCTGTCGCCTCACATGGTGGTAAGCCATCGTCCATATTTCATGGGAGGTGTTAAATTACCTTTAGAGTTAGCAGTGATTACAGATTTTCAATAAAAAATAAAAACAAATTGGACTTTGGTGGTTAATTTAGATGAGAATACCATTTCCATTAGAGCGTTTATGATAATAACAAATAGGTTATTGTTATGTAACGATAATGACAAAGGTAATCTAACCTCAATTAAATAATTTTAACCCAAACCACAATGATTAACCTTAACCGTAACTAAGTACTTATTTTAACCCAAACCATGATCTTTTCATAAACCTAACAGTATTGTTTTTGTCCCCAAACCTAATCAAACCTTAACTATAGCATTGTCACATCATAAAACAGATTTATTTTTCAATAGTGACTTAAAACTGTTTTAGTAGGCACAGACAAACTATGTCATCCTGCTGATAGTGTCAGATCAGAAAAACCTTATGCCATTCTAAATGGCAATTAAAAATGACATATTTTGTTGTTTAATTTGGCAGACCTGGATACTGGGAAAATACTGGGCTACATATCCAGATACGGTTGAAAGCTTTGGAAAAAGTTACTAAGCTGACCATGAGTTGATGTATGGATATTTGTAATAGTATTAAACTTTGTCTGAAGCTGTTTGAGTCTATTTTTTTAACTCATTAATACATTTCTTATAAACTAAATCTCCCTGTTCGGATCACACTGGATTTATTACACAATAATAAATAGTAGTATCTGTATCTAACTAACCGTTATTATCGGTTTGTTCTGCATTTTCTGAGATTTTTTGGCAATTTTTTCCACACTTATTTCTCTCTTCCTGAAGACAGCTCACCATCTTGCAGGTTTCTCTCGGTCCAGCGGCAGGCCAGAGATGTGGCAAGAGGTGAGCTAAAAGGCTGCGCATATGGAGGTAGCTGATTTTCCGAGTACAACACATACACTCAGCCTTCCTCACGTTTTAGTCCGCACGCTGCTGAATGTGACAAGGTAATGCATTTTATTGGGCAGCTAACACAAACAATTCACAGGCCATAAGTCCTTGTCTCAAAGGTTTTTGTTTGACCATAAATTACATACTAGAGCACCCATGGGACCTTATTAATATAACTAGAAATATAACAAGTTATAACATAACAAGTTGGCTGTTTGAGAGCTTTGAAAGATTATCTGTGTACAGAGAGGTTACATTTTTCTCTTATACACATTATAAATACACATTGTTGTGTATACTGCCAATACTAATTTATATGACTCATTTAATCATGCATATTTAATGTTACATACTTACTGTGTACCTTACCATGTCGGCGCTGATTCTTTATGGGGCCCGAAACATGTACATCTAAGTCCTTTTTATTTATTTTCATGAGTTTGAGAATCTTTTTAAAGTTTTATATTGTAATTGATGTATTTTCCACCCTGGGTCAGTATGAAAAAAACACCTATACTTTTATTATAAAAATGTATTTAATTGAATTAAAACTATTAAAATTATACATTTTAAAGCACACCAAAAATCCAAAATGCTCTAACAATATTCTCCATCAATGACTGCCATCACATAACTAATCATCCTCTATACATGTGTACATACGTGTGAGAGTATATGTGTGTGTGTGTGTGTGTGTGTGTGTGTGTGTGTGTGTGTGTGTGTGTCTCTGCTGGTATTATTAGGCAGTGTCGGCATGCTGTGGCCGGCAGGCTAGTGAAGGGAAGCCCTGTCAGTGTGGACTGAACGTTGCTGGAAGAATAACAGGAAATGCTGGTTTATCTGCACACTGGGACTTATTAAGACTGGGAAGGTGTGTCGTTCACAGCAGTAGACGCTTAACAGCCCACATCTAACTCTCTCAGACACACTTGCAAAAACATGGGCTGTGTGTATGTGACTATACCTCCCTGCTGTTTCATAGCTCTGTCATGGCTATTCAGCCCTCAGACATTCACTTTATTTCAATCAGTGCTGGACAGGTATGCTGAGCGCTGGGAGCGCCCCCTGCTTCAGGCCAAATAGGCTCTTCCACTAAATTGTGTTTGACTGGCAGGTGGTTGTGTTCGGTCCTCTCCTGACTGTTCAAACAGAGGAAGCTAGTTGGTGCATCATCTTAAGAATCAAAGGTCTCCTTGCAACACATCAGTCAGTCAGACTAACAGGAGGAATGTAGCTTCAGGACAGAGATATCTTCACTTCCTCTATCTGTAAAAATGCCTTGAGTGGTGGAGTCACAGTGAGACTGTGACTCAATGGTGGCAAAGTCAAATTATCACCAGGTCCGCTTGGGGGTTGGTTGTTAGATACTCTTGAGTAAGGCCTTAAACCCTTCCTACTCCACTGGAGCCTCTCACTTCACGGTGCTTGTATGCCTAAGAATATCTAAAACTGCATGAAAGTGAAGCAGAATGTTGGTCGCAGGCTGCTTTTCCAAAATAATTAACAGATAGAGGAAATGTAAAAAAACAAATTCTGCTTTACTTTGCTAGAGTCAAACCTTGTTTACTTTTTAAAGAGGTATTCCAGTAACCATTTGTAGAAAATAACAGGAGTAAACTGTGGTGGTAAACTGCAGATTTCATAGCATAATGTTTTATTTTTGTATATTTATTTTAATATCTTTATAAGGACATTTGAAACTAAGTGCATCTATAAGCAGGGTTTTAGACCTCAGACCTAAATGACAATGATGCCTATAACAAAATTATTTTATGTATGTATTTTCCAAACTGAAAAGAACTAGTTCAACATTTTGCCAAATATTCTAATTTGCTTCTTTTTCCCCCCCAGAATTAGATAACATTGATACCACCCTCAAATGTTTATGTTTCCTGGCCCTGGAAAAAAAATCCACCTACCAGCACCTCTAAAGTTCACTAATAATCAGGGTCATGTTTTAAAAAAAAAAATGTGAAGGATGTGAAGCGTTGTCTCTCATGTCAAAGTAATATGCAGCAAAGCCAGGCTCTGTGATGATTTATGTCACGGTAACAACGTCATGCTACTTCGGCTCCTTACTTGTGAGAGAGGATAGTCATTTACTTGCATGGCAAAGATGACACTTGTCAGGAAAACATACTCGTAGGTTGTTTAAAGAGCTTGAAACAAGCAGCCAGTGTTGTGTGTTTTCTAATGAGTATATGATATGTCCCTTTAAACCACCAAAATATTCAGAATCCTAAGCATCTAAAGCATCCTTGAGTACTGGTCACAAGTTTCTTGTTGTAACTTCTTTTGCTTTAACCAACCCGAATGATAGACTAGTCACTCTTACACTCCATATACAATTACATATAGTCCTCTCCTTTCTCAGAACACTGCCTTAAGGGGAAATCTCAGAGGGCCCTTAAACATTTCTGTCTGGTTGTGTAAGAGTTCAGGGCTGTGTGTGTTCGGCTCATAACAAAAGATGCCTTGGGCTTAATGTTTTGGAAAAGGGGAGAAAAAATCTTTATGGAGCTGACCCTTGGTGCCCCCAGATGAAGGCCACTGATAATTAATGCTCCTATCCCACAGTCCTTTGTATCCTCTCGCAGTATCTGTGGACACCACAGCTCTGGTGCTGGTCCTAGCTTGGTCTTATTGTAGACTTAAGATTTGGGTATGACAGGGGCCTCAGTGGTGTTTGATTGGCCCCCACAGGGCTACTGATTAATAGCCATGGGAACAGAAAGCACACCTCATGGGTCTCAAGGGGCCACCTTGTGGTTCTGTACCACAGTCCTTGCAGGGTAGTCAGCAGTGCCTGTGGGGCTGGTTACATACAGCACTCAGCTGCTTCTCTGGGCCTGCTTGTTTTCGGGAGAGACAGTGATTGAGGTCCATATGACTGTGTTTCTCCTCCTAGGGATGCAGTGTGTTTGATCTCCAGGCTTTGATCTTAAAGAGATTCTTCAGTGTCGTCCTTCAGACATACCTACGAAAAACCAGAGCTCCGTGAGGTCCATTGATGTGACTGCGAACCCTAAAATAACCTCCAAGCTCAGTGTATCCCCTTACAGTGAGATAGGACGATGACTGAAACCAGTGACTGGCACTTCATAACAATGTCTACTTTTTCTTTCAAGCTGTCACACACTCTGGAAAGTAGACTGTTTTGCAAAGTGGTCCATCAAAAGAGAACAGTTATTTTTGCACTTCAGTTGTTCATTTTTTCCCCTTTGTTGTGTTTGCGAAGGTAAACTACATGATGTCTGAATGAAGCAATCAGATGTTTGTCGGATCACTGAGAAAGCCCTGGAGTATAAAGTTACAAGTCACAGGAGGCCGTGTTCTATTAGATAACTTACAAAAGGTTTCTTTCAAAAATCCTTTTTATGCAGTGGGGAAATGTATCTGACACTCCGGCGGTGCAGAGGGTTTACCATCTGAGTATTTGACAAAAGTGAGATTCAGGAAGTCTTTTATGCACAAAAATACTGTACTTGTATTCCAGTGATCAGTATAATGCTGTACTGACACTGGGCCTATTATGGCAAATGCTCTATATTATTTGTCAACTAATATCCCTAAATATCCCCTCCAGACGTGTTTTAAGACACATACAATACTCGTGTATTGTTTTGAATAATAATTTGTGTCTGATGTGGTTTTCCAAAATCTATGAATATGCAAATATTTTTAATTTCAAACGTTTAACTGCTGGACACTACTTCAATGAAAGTCCCATCACAGTGGAAATTTAAAGTTTCTTTGACATGATTATTTGACCTTAATTTAAATATTTATTATTTTACTACAAAACTAGTTAGTTATGATACACTTATACGTACAGATCTTAAACTGAGATTTAATGTGAGCACAGAGATTTTTTTTTTTTTCCATCAACAGATGAATGTGAAAACAGACTTCTAGTGTCAAACACACACATTATTCTGCACAGTGAAGTGAAGTAACAATAAGCCAAGCCAAGAAGGGGACTTTAACAGGAATGTAATGAAGTAAGCCTGAAGGTCATATATTTACTAGTAAGCTTTTGTCATAATGTACAGCAGTGTGGACAGAATCCTGAGAATATGTCCCTCTAGAGTGGTGTTAAACATAAAGAATATTTCTCAGGAATAACCAAACAAATGCTTGTGGTCATTAGAGAGAAAAGCATTTGTGATCAGCCACTAGGTTGGATCACTGCTGTGTTGTACAAGCAATGCATTATTGAGATTTTTACTTTAACCAAACCAAATTGCACAACACTATGGAAATAAAATACCACACTGTGGTAGTCAGTATGTGTCATGGTACACTTACACAGTGGAAAAAAATATCTGAGGAATCCAGGATCAGGCCATGGGAGGCTGGCATCCGTCTGCACCTCTGGCCATTGGCAACAATACGCTCCAATAGGATGTCTGTAATAATATTAGTGGAAATGTTTTTAAAGGGCCTAGACAGCCCCAAAATAATAGCCTGTACAAAATAATACAGGACCTCTAAACCCTATCCACACCAACCCCTGTGTCTCCTCACCAAGAAATACAAACCAAAACCTGATGGACAGGTCTTTTTGTGTTAGATGCCAGTAAGATCACTTCAATAAATATGAAAATACACATTGGATTGGATTTTTCTTAGATGGGGCATTGGCCAAATTGTCAATGAGAAAGTCATTGTAGCTTGTTCAATTTTAGACTTCTTTTTTTTAACAAAGCTTAGAAAAATGTATCTAAAGCTGCATGTGAGGCAAGTTTTTGAGACTTAATAACATTAATCACTGAATAAAATTAAAAATGGGCCACGAGTGATAAAGCCATTAATGGGCATATTAAAAAACAGCTGTTTTTAAAGTAACATGTAGTTTCACCTAAATAGGTATATAGTCTAAATGGATATTTAGTTTTTTGGTATGTAACTCTTAAATTGCACTATTATACATTAATCCTAAAACAGCCTGTCTATAAAATACGAGGGAGTGGCAGGTCCAGAAGACATCCCCGCTCCACCTCACCAATTACCTGTCCTTCCTCACCTCTGCTGTCCCTGGTATCAAGACTCCACTGATATTCTGACTATGAATCAGACCTCTTCAGTGCCTCTTCATCTAAATGACTTCCTCAGGTCAAGGGTCAATGTCCCATCACTCACTAAACCATGCCTGATTAGTCCGTTAGGTCAAGGTCCCAGGTTGGGTATTTGCTTATATGAATCCTAATGTGATTTTAGATTTCCTGTTTTTCAGTCTATCTAATTATGTGAATATATGTTGTATTGTGTACATAGCATTCACCTTGTTGATTAAGATCTCTGTATTCTATTCTATTCCGAACCTTCCCACTTGTTTTGTTTTAATCCAACTAAGAAAAGGATCAACACTTTTGTATATGAATGTTTTTTTCTATGCAGTATGTCTAATTGTCTGTTTGCTTCAAAACCTTTCTCACAATTTCAGTCGGCAGTTCTATTTTCCAGTTATGACTCAGCATCCGTTTTTTGTGGTGCATACTTCTTCATGGCTGCCCTGACTCCAGGACCTGCAGCCTGCTGGTTAGATTGCGGCTGGGTTCGTGCGCAATCTGAAAGGCTCTCGATGACACATTTGTGTCAGGATGTAGCTCTGGTCATTGAATACCATTCAGAAACACAAAAGCAACGCAGAAGGCAATATTCACATCAACAGCAACATTAAAAGATGTAACAATGTAGCCCCGTGCTGCAGCATGTGTCAACAAAGCGACGCCACGACAAGCCTAAATCCCACGTTAATTTGCTCCCATAGAACCTGGTACGGCCCAGTGGGATGGGAAGAAAGAACCAGCGATTGTGTTTTGTTTTTGCCTCCAGCTTCACAAACAGTGGCACTAACAAAGTATCCTTTCTGTGCCGTTTCCTTCCACTCTGATTGGACTAATTGGGACCTGTTGACAGCGAATCCCATCCGTGCAGGAACAGGCCAATCACGTCTCGGCATCTGTCATCCCTGGCACACAGGGCTTCCACTCCCCTCATAAAGGCCTTTGTCTCGATGACCTCAGTGACCTTTAGCATTTTTTAATATGGAAAGCCTGATTATGTCTCCCAAAACAGGACGTGAAACATTTTGCTTACCAGAATTTGGTACAAAGTACAAAGATTGCATCCATCAGCAGAAAACTCAACATTTTATGGCAACAAACTTCAATAAAATTTGAAGTTCTGCCTTTGAGTTTGATTAACTTAGAATTGCAATTTCTCTTTACACTGTCATAAGTTTAAAGTTTAATTTGAGTCCATATTTACATACATAACACATAAGTTGTATAAAGATTTTACACTGATTTCTATAAATTATATCTGTTACTAGTATAACTGTCAAATTTGGTCCCTGGTTACTGTTTGACTACGCCCAGTATCACTTGGCACCTGGGGACTTGTTGAAGTGGATACCTTTCTTTATCATGCATCGTACATTGTTTTAATTTTAGTCAAGCTCAAGACCATGTGACTCCTCTGAGACGTGTAAAAAGAGACATAGTATTCAAAACTGCCTGCTATACTAACAGTACATACTGATTTGGCCAAAATGTAGCATGTAGCATGCAAACAAAAGCTAAATGTAAAAAATACTTGGATGTGGTATGGATTAGAGAAAAGCAAGCATTGGACCAGTCTACCTCTTCCACTGCATCCCACAATGCAAAGTGCTAGCGGTGGTTTTGCCATCAACCGTACTATTGTTTACATCAGCTTTCCAAACCTGCATATGCATATGGCCTAGCATACTGCAAAATAAATCCATTTCACAGTTTCACACTGCATACTACAATGAAAGCAACATCCAATCCGTCGGTGGTATGTAGTAGGTGGTTTCAAAAACAGCCATAAATGATTAAAAAGAAGGTTTTCCGGAGAATTTTAAGCCAAATACAATGCATTCTGGGAAGTATATTCTAATAGTTAGAAATGTTTCTAAACAATGTTTGTTTGAAGATTTACGTGACATGTAGTCCACTCTTTATTTTAAGTTACAAGACTGAACTCATGATTACAACTTGGTGATAATTGAACAGTTTAAGTTGACCTGACTGCAACCTGACAAACTTGACTTATTACATTGAGATAATGATAAATGTTGCATATGACAGTCTTATATAGAGTAAACCATAACATTCTGTGGGTGAGTTAAGACAGAAAGTGATGCAAATTTTTGCCTTGCATCATTCACGCAGATTTCACCCCCACTGGACCGTTTGTGCAGTGTGTTTTTAATTCACCCCAAACAGCCAATGTATCAACTGTACCGACGCCTGCTGTAAGCTTGCAACAAGTGCACCGATCATGTGTTTGTGGAGTGAGAATTCATAAAGTTCCAGGATAAGTGCAAATGTTTTTATTTCTATGATTTTATATAAATTGACGATTTAATAGCTAGGGGCATAACATTTAGTTATAAGATCTCTGACATAAGTAAAATGCATTTGAATTTACTAGGACAAGCCTTTGCTTTCACACATTGGATGAAAGTGACCTATGAAAGAAGAAAGCTTTTGTACCTGTGGGACTCGTTAGTTTTAGATGAATTGCACTACGACAGAAACAGATACATCCTTACTACAGCGTTATTTTTCTTTCCTTTGCTTTGAACATGTGCAATGTGACAAGGCACAACAACACCTTTGCTCCAGCAGTTAGCCTGAGACAAATGACCAGAGGAAGAGGGGGACTGGAGCAAACGAGCTCCATCCAGAGTCTCTGAGAGCAACTTATCTGTCAGCGTCATTATGAGCCTCTCATATCTTGGCCTGCACCTGTCTTTGGCGGTCCAGGAGTTTGGTGAGTCCACCCCCCCAGCCTCCCCACCACCCTTCGTCCTCAGGAGCTGAGGAGCGGCCTCGGGATCCCCATTCATGGAGAATGATAGACAGGGAAGCAACCAGAAGAAAAGGCAGCTGTGATGAGAGAGAGAAAGAAAGGAGTGTGTACCCATGTCCCCTTTGTGCTTTTAACTACCTCCTCTCTTGTCTACCACGGCCATGTCCACACAATAGAGTCTTAACAGGAGCTGTCAGCAGACCGCACTAGTGTGACCACTGTGGGCACCGGGGTTAGCCGGGACCACATTAGCTCTGTGTTTGTATGGCATTGAAAGCCAACTAGCTACAGTTAAAGCAAGTTTTGTGGTGTTTTCTAAAGGAGCCCACGGCGGCTTTCAGCCTCGTGTTTACCCACACTGAACTCCAAAGAGGCAGAGAGCCTCATATCATTAAAGAAATGGGGAGGCTTGAAAATGCTTGAAAAAAAAAAAAAGGTAAGTAAGGTGTCCAGCGGGGGCCTCCACTTTGCACCTGAGGTTTGATCAATATAGTCAAGTGATGACATGTCAATTTGCACTGGCAGAAAGGAGATGGCGAGGCTCTGAATGGTGGTGCTGAGAGATGGCAGCAGGTGAATTGTTCTGACAGCGGATACAGTGTATCAACATGCTGCTTTTAAGTGTGTGTTTTTCTCCCCGTCGCCACTCAGTCAGTATTTTCTTACATTTGCAGCACTATTTAACCAGTGCTTGTGAAACCGATACTCTTTGCCATCCCCATTGTGCTTTTGCTTTTGTGATAACGCAATGTTTAGAGTTATTGCACTGTACACACAGCCACGAGCCAGCTGCAGCCATTATTTGGTGTTCGATACATGTAATTAAGCCACAAAGGCACTTAAGAGCTTTAAGCCACAGATACAAAAGAGGTGGGGTGGCATGATCAGATAAAGTTGAATCAGCTGATTGTTACTAAACAATGATTGGGCAGGTGTCATAGCAGAAAAGGATTAGGAACCCACATATACACACGGAAGAAGCTGTCCTCAGTGAGAGACCACCTGTGTGGAGCACTGTGTTTGAGATGTTGCACATTATTTCTTTAAACAGCAACACATTTATAGTAATTAAAACAAATACAGACGTGTCTTTTCTGCATGACAAGAATTAATGCATATGATTATTTTACAGGGCTACAGTTTATGTAACAGCTGACACAGTAACCTATACACTGTGGAAGTCAGTGTTTTATAGCTCCGTGACCATTAGATGGCAGTAATGCATAGCTGAGCCTTCTGATCTCCTGAAGCAAGAGTTGTTATTTTCTGCTTTCTTGAAGAGGCAGAGAAAATGTTTGGCTGGTCATTTGTGTGTTTGTGTTTAAAAGCAGTGAGTCAGCATAGCTCAGCAAGCCCAGTTTAGATCTAAAATATTAAAATCATTTCATCGTTTCAAACCCCCTGTCTGCTCCTGCACAGGCAATCTGGGAATGTGCTTTAGAAAAAGAAAGTTGTCCTTGGAATTTGAAATCGGTGTCAGTGCAGTTAGTCAAAATCACATAAATAATAGGCATCTGCCACACTTATTCAAATACTTTATGGTTTCTGTCTCTTATTGGGAAGTTAAGAATGAAAATGCGTAAAAGGATGAAAATACACATTATTTTTCATAACATCTTATCTGTCATGTCTGTCTATAATGAGGGCATATTTCCTCTCTTGATCTCTACCTGTGATATCCAGACAAAAGAATCAAACAGAAGAAAGCTGAACACTTTTCCTGTATTTGTCTCAGGGTTTACTGTAAGCGTAGGATCAGATCTCAAATTCCAAAGGGACAAGCCACCAATAAACAAACAAGCAACTCAACAGAAACATGCTTGACAGAGAGAATAACTCATTGTGGTAGCTGACTGCAGTGGCCTTATTATGGTCTGGCTTTTATCTGTAAGGGAACACAGAGACAGCATCAGAGGGCCTTTGGTCTGCAGTGCACACATCAGATCAAACCAGCTTTATCTGCAGGCATTGCTCGACAGTGTTTATGTTACCTTAGCTTCCCGTAGCTCCTTTTACAGTGAGCTTAGTCCACTCTATCACTGCTAAGGATTTAGCCGTATGCCCTTATTTATTTAAGATTAAGATTATTTGTATATTCCTCTTACAGTTTGACTCACTACACATCCATTCTCAACACAGCTCCATAGCCATTTCTCCAGAGTTCAAATTCTTATAATCGGCTTTAGTGTCTTGATTGATAAAATACAATTTTGAATGAACAATAGAAATTAGTATAGAAGAGTATAATACTGTAAGTACTACTACTAGTAAGTTGACTGTAGCATAATCTTTTTATCATATTAAAGCAGGTATTATTAAGATTTTATATTGACAATGGATACAATGGATGTGAAATAATAATGTGAAAGGGGATTCTTAAAGTGATAAACCCATAGAAAATTATCACACAACTCTGCAGTTCCCTCCAGCTCTGTGGAGCATGTTAGCATCTTGTAGCTAGCGGTTTTGGATTTAAGGCCAAATTTACTGTTTTAGTTACCTTCCTAGCACCAAATAACAGACAAACAAAGTTTGCAACTAGCTGGTGAACATAGTGGGGCACCTAGCAGCTAAAGAGACAGACATTTCCCTCATGTTTGCAGACAACAGAGCTAAAAAGAAATGAATATTGGTCACCAGGTGGCCTGAAACACGTCTCCAAATGAATTCTAATGTTGCTCTGCGTCTGCTGGATGTGTAAATAGGCAACTGTTTGTTAACATGTTAACCATATCCACTTTATATGTAAGTGTTATGTTTTCCATTTTTTCCGCTGCCCCAAATGGTAAGAAAAACAACAGGTATCCATGCGCATACTGGACATAAGGTGAAAGTACAGTACTGTATAAAATTGTTGACTGTGTTTTTTAGTCTTCTGTATTAATCATGTATTTGCACGAGTGGAAATTGGAAGATTTGTTATAAGTATGAAATAAGTTTGAAAATAAATGCATTGATTACCATTGACACGGAAATATGAAAAAAATCCCCAAACCGTATTATCATATAACTTATATAACTTTGATATAATTGTTCTGTTGATTTTGAGTATTCTGATTGAAATCATATAAATTCATGTCAGACTAATCTCTATATCAGTATGATAATTGGGGAATGTGTTTATCCAAACTTCATTATAGTGCAATAGTAGCATGAGTGCATTGTACTACTGTACCTTTTCAGTCACCAAGGACCCAGTGGGAATCATCTCACGGCTTTCTCATTGCCACATTTTTTAAAAATCATTTTGGTTTACTATTAGACAGTGTGTATGGTATATATATGCTAACATACACCTTCATGCTTGCATGTAGAAATACAGTTAAGACATTTTTGTAACGTCTGTTCAAAAGCACAATATTAGGGTGCCAGGACTTACTTAGATAATATTTTGATTGGCCAAGTTAAAGCTCCTGCTTTTAGAAGAGCTCACCATTAAATGAGTCAGGAACAGGATCCCTCTGTTCAGTTGTACTTTACTACACGCCTCATACACACTGCTTTTGACAAGAGTTCAGTATGTGTTTGTGTTCAGGGGATAAGGTGGGCACATGTTTCAGTCACATTATATTTACATTAATTTCAGTGATCCTACAGTAAAAGAGAGTCTGCCAGGGAACCAGACAGACAGTATGGCAGGCAGACAGGCAGATGGTTAGAGGGGGAGATGTGGGATGAGCAGCAGTGACTGACATCCATCCAGCCCTGTGTGAGCCACATGCCACAGTCATTCCCTCAGCCAGCCAGGAAAGCACCACTCTTGTCTCTCTAGGCTGCAAGCTGCCAAACGCTGCAGGTTTCCTCCTTATGAACAGGGCTCTGAACCCAAACCCTTTGGCCAAGTGCAAGAGAGGCATTAGGGTCCATGTCAAAACAGCTTACAGCCAAACAGTGTGCTTATAAAAGGCCCAGGCCTATTCATGGAGTCATTCAAAGTGACAGCCCCCTGAGCCTCCTGCTCTCTGACAACCCTGTGCACTGCAGTGAGGAGGGCTGGTGCTTGGCTAATGTTAGGTAACATGGCATAGCTCTTTGTTAACATTGGCAGCTCAGTTCAGGTTCTGGAAAACAGGAGTTTTCCTTTAAGAGAAAAACTCAGCACATGCTGCTGGCAGCATATACATGCACGGATTAGGCCAGGTATTGTCCATGCCTTGGTTGAGGTCTCATTCTGGTTTAAACTGTTTACGTGACTACAGCTGAGGTTAGTCTCTGTGTTGTCTTGGAAGAGCAAGTCACTTGCCACCTCCTCAAGTGAGCACCAGGGTAACTCCCTGTAAGAGAGGAAAGAACTAATCATCGTGGTCATGTGTGGAAGGTTTCTGCTTGCCACCATGTCTTTGTTGACATCAAATTGTACGAAAAACCCTTTAAGACAGAACCAAAAAACGTGACAGAGCAAGCTGTCTGTGTGCCACTGTAACTCTGTTAGCATCAGAGTAAATCTTAATCACAGTTCTCATAAACAGAGCCTGTGCCTAACCGAGTTAACCAAGTTATGATGTGTGCCCATACGCTGGATCAAATCCAAGCTACCAAGTGAGGAAATGTATCTGCATATATTTATAGACACTGCTAGTAGCTCTCTCTTGCTGGGAGGTATTTCTACAGGTGTTGCATCTGCACTTGTATATTATTGAATTACACCCGACAAGTTTAACGTAATTCTTGGGGCCCTGGTAGTGTATGGGTTTAGAGCTCTGACCGTGAACTGCAACATCCCTGGCTTGAGTCCAGCCACGTACCATCTTTTGCATGTCATCTCTCTCTCTCTTTCTTAAGTTTACAGTTATGTTGCTGGTGAGTCTATAGGCACAAATATAGTGCTGATTTAATGTTGCACTTCCATAGTTGAGGGACTTGTGACATAAAGATTGAAAAAGTAATGGTCAAAATGAATGCAGCAGAGGCCAAGATACCAGATCCTACATTTCCCATGGTGCAAGTCCAAGTCTCTAAGCCCAAACCGAAACACCCCTAATGACATCATCAGAGTTGTTTTCTCAGAGTAAATTTATCTTCCTGTGTAAAACTGGTGCAGTGGTCCTTTAAATTGTACAGAAAACATTTTGCTAATACATATGATATAATCTTGATGATAAAAATATGGTAATTGTATATTTTAATTGGATCTAAAGGTCAGTTGAACTACATTTTGGAAGTAAGGGTATTCAAAAAAAAAATCTATAAAGCATTGGCTATCAAATTATGTGGATTATCTTGCCTACAACATTTTGGATTATGCAATAAGTCAACTGTAATTAATTAAATTTTGAAAGTAAAAAGCTGGGTACCTTAAGGAAAGAGAAGGGAAAAAAATCTTTCTTCTTTAATGCTCTTCTAATCTTTTTATAAATATTGTCAGCATTTCTGCCGATTGTGAGTTTCCTTTGCCTGTGACCTTTTACCCGTTTGTCTGCTTGTAATGTTGCCAAACAAGGTGTTGAAGCTAGTCACTTTAGTCACTCTGAATGAATGAAACAGGACACAAAGGCACCTGACAAGTAAGTTTCAGTGTGACATTACTGGTATGTACGGCAGAAAGGATCCAATATCACTATGCTGAGCTAGAGACAGATTGTCCTGGCAAGCTAAATAAACAGTAGATTAATCTGTCTTCTTACTGCAAGCTGACAAAGTCAGTCATGAATGAAATCGAGGCTTTTGACAGGTAGTCTTTCAAGATGAAGCACTGATAGCAAGAACTTGAGAAGGTAACTCTGAAATGTGAGGCTTCTGTCAGACAGATAACAAATGCTGAGATTCAGAGAGGTAGTCATGAAATTGCAATTATGTAGGGGAAAATAAAGTGAACGAGTTATGAACTGCAGTTGGTCATTTTGATTTCATAATACTACTTTGATTTATTTAATTTTGAAAGAAATGTAATTTACTCATAAGAACAGCTCAGGTGAGTCAGTGCCACAAAACATGACCCATTTATAGCAGGAACTGTTGGTCATAATAACTATGTTTGGCTTTTGACACTCTCCCAGAGTAAGAGCAGCAGCAGGTGTCAGGGGAGCTGCACAGGGCCGCCCAGGCGAGTAGCAGGCTTGTCTTATCAGACAAGGCCTCATGCTGTCAGCAAAGCGAGTGTTGAGTCTGCTGTGTAATACTGACATCATCCAGACATCCACAAACTCAGAGAAAGAAAGAACTGTTAGTTGTCTCCAAACTTCATTTTTGTTATGAAATGGTCCTCTTGATGGCCTGCTGCCGGAGTGCACACTGTGATTAAAGGTCCCATTTAAGAGACACACAGAAAGAGGGACATACAAGATAGACATTTTGTACAAAAAATTCATTAATTAAAATTAAAATAATTACTTACTATTACTACTACTACTACTACCCACTATTACTATCCAAAGAATTCCCAGCCCTCCACAGCATTAAAATGATTTTGCATGAACCCTCCTGACTTTACTGCAACCCCCACCAAAATAATAAAATGATGCATAAAGAATTATTGTATATCAAAATTTTTTCTTTAATATTCAAAGAAAACATTCATTAATTATCTCCAGATGACGTTGATGTCAACACAGGTTATTTTAAAGGAAGAGGCACGATTTTTTTTTTTCAAGGAAAAGTCCCTGGAGAAGCTGACTTCTTTTTAACTGAGGACAGACAGAATTCTGAGAGCGGAGAGCACGGGATGGAATGTAAAGTTTAAGGAGTTAGGGTATGAAGGGACTAGCTATGTAGCAGAGTTTCAGGAGCACAACCTCATTAATAAGTAGGTAGATAAGTACTAGCATGCAATTGACTTTACCACAAAACATAATAAACCAGTCTGGATGCAACAAAAGCATGAATTAGCATATCTGCATCAGTCAAGGCCTAATTTGAGCCATTTCAGTGATTTGTGCTGATCAAACATAACACCAAAATTCTTGGTTGAACTTTTAACCTCTAATATACAGTGGGTACGGAAAGTATTCAGATCCCTTTAAATGTTTTACTCTTTTATTGCAGCCATTTGCTAAAATTGAAAAAGTTAATTTTATTTCTCATTAATTTACACTATAAAATTAAAAAATGTTAAATTTATAAAAATTAAAAAAATAAAATATTACATGGTCATAAGTATTCAGACCCTTTGCTCAGTATTGAGTAGAAGCACCCTTTTGAGCTCGTACAGCCATGAGTCTTCTTGGGAATGATGCAACAAGTTGTTCACATCTGGATTTGGGGATCCTCTGACATTCTTCCTTGCAGATCCTCTCCAGTTCCGTCAGGTTGGATGGTGAACGTTGGTGGACGCCATTTTCAGGTCTCTCCAGAGATGCTCAATTGGGTTTAGGTCAGGGCTCTGGCTGGGCCAGTCAAGAATGGTCAGAGTTGTTCCAAAGCCACTCCTTTGTTATTTTAGCGGTGTGCTTAGGGTCATTGTCTTGTTGGAAGGTGAACCTTCGGCCCAGTCTGAGGTCCTGAGCACTCTGGAAGAGGTTTTCTTCCAGG
>JAVQJD010016292.1:0-14051 GCA_036023655.1 Nannoperca australis | reverse complement strand
AATTGCACAAGTGACCATCAAGTGCGGCATATACCAAGGTGATGCACTATCCCCACTGCTGTTCTGTATAGGCCTGAACCCTCTCAGCCAGATCATTGCTAAGAGTGGCTATGGATACCGGCTACGAAATGGAGCAACCACCCGCCACCTCCTCTACATGGATGACATCAAGCTGTATGCCAGGAGTGAGACATCGACTCATTGATCCACACCACCAGGATCTACAGCGACGACATTGGAATGTCATTCGGACTAGACAAGTGTGGCCGAATGGTATCCAAGAGAGGAAAGGTAGTTAGAACTGAAGGGATCAGACTACCAGAAGGCAACATAACAGATGTGGAGGACAGCTACAAGTACCTTGGGATCCCGCAAGCAAATGGCAACCATGAAGAGGCCGCAAGAAGGTCAGCCACAGCCAAATACCTCCACAGAGTAAGGCAAGTCCTGAGGAGTCAGCTGAATGGGAAAGGTCTAGTTGGAGGAGGTATTAAGAGGAGGTACTAAGAAATAGGGGTGTGCGTAGTATGAGGGGATTGTTGGTGTGTTCAGCTGATTTAGGACAAGCGGCCATTGCTGCCTCAGTTAGCAGAAAATCCAAGGGCCTTCAGAGGGCGTCCATGATGTACGGCGAAGGACGCAGTGGAGATCCTCAGTTTTTGGCAGCATTCAGTAGACATTCAACAGGAAAGTCCCAAGAATGTAATCGGATTCCCATAGCTAACTGTCGGTTGGTGCTCATAAAAAATTAGTTATGACCATGAGTAGGTGAAACTCAGGTCAGCACCAGTTAGGGAGGGAGAGACCGGAACTTCCAAATTTGAAGATGTTGACACCAGTATCTATAGGATGAGGATTGGTTAATGTAAAGCTCATCCCTGATTTCCCCAGAATGGGTTGGGTTATTTGTATAATAAAATGGCCTGCACATGTATGATTTTTTGGTTCAGCTCCGGGGCTAACTCAGGTTTATTTTTTTGAAAGAATAAACTCTTTGCAGCAGACGTCTGTTCGTATCCAGTGTCCTTTTTGAACCAGTTTGAGACTTCTGCATCAGAGCTGCTACGCAGGAGACTAAGTGTTGGAGAAGAGGTCCAGACTCATATCAACACTGGACTTTTTTCTACAACACTTACTAAATAGCTGTTGAATTGGATTGCATTATATCATCCCTTGTATAACATAACCACAACATGCACTACCAATGCCACCTCTACCGCAGTTGGATTTTTCTGATTGGCTTCAGTCACTTTGAGGTAATAACTATGCATAATTACATAGCCATTAGAGTGAGAGAGGAGGAAGATATGAAGAGAGAAAGAGCCCACTTTACTCATTAGATTACATAACACAATGTGACTTTATGATAATGGAAAATATGACCAACATCTATCTCCCATGTGTATAATAAACTACATTATTTATAGAAGTAAGCAAAGCCTTGTCCTATTTTGCTGCTTGTTTTCCGGCATGCTGCATTTTCACATGTTAATTATCAAGGACATCCGTTGGCTCAAAGCATGAACAATAAATCTTTCTTGTTAGAGGGTAAAAAGGAAATGCAAACTGGGCACTTTCTGCAATTGGGTCCAGTTCTTCCGTTCTTCCAGTGCCAGAAATATCTGCATCTACTGTCTTGTGGCATAGAGTGGCTATGTGAT
Organism: Nannoperca australis; assembly: GCA_036023655.1. Lineage (NCBI taxonomy): Eukaryota > Metazoa > Chordata > Actinopteri > Centrarchiformes > Percichthyidae > Nannoperca > Nannoperca australis. Next base: position 12,390 of record JAVQJD010016292.1, on the reverse strand, counting down.
TGTCTTATAGGTAGTTAGGTAGTCAATGGTGCTTGTCCTCTGTTCATGCCCACTCTGGCTGTTTGCTGAGGCAGAGATGGACCACAGTTAAAGATCCTGGCACCTTATTATGTTAGAATCACTACTCTTGACGGCTTGTTTGATGCTGAGCTTGAGTGAGCGCCGCAGAAAAAAAAAAAAGGACGCTCGGCTCCTGAAGGAAAACGTTTCATCAGAAAACAAAAGGTTGAATCTCTTTGCCTTCTCTCTCCCCTCAAACAGTGAATGTAGAACACAGCTGCATAATCTTTGAATTGCTCCCTTATAGAAAAAGAGAGTCAAAAGTATGCAAGATGAAAGAGGTTTTGTTTGTATTGTTGAGCTACAAAGGCCTTTCTGGGGCAAGTTGTGGTTTTTCAATAAGAACGAAATTGTATTTGTGCTTCTAAAAACACCACTAAAAATCATCTGTTATACACTGATAATATATCAGTCTGGTTTATTACAACTTGGGCTCAATCATCAGTAATAATACAATTTTACTCACCAAGGTAACAAAGCTAGGACATTAGAAATAATGAGGTCAAGAGTTTAAATTCTCCCTGATGAAACCCAACCTGGGAAATATCTGACTGGCCACCAACCAAACTCTATAAAATGTTGAGTTGAAACATAAAAAAATGTAAATGTTTAGTCTAAAAAGTATAACATCCACCATACATGTATAATTTGTGTCATGTAAACTCCTCCTCATGTCATCAAACCCTTCTCAGAAATATTATGGAGGACATGACCACGCAGTCACAGCCCTGCAAGTAAATTGCTGAGATGTGTGAATGCGGCAAATTTGCTAAAAAGACAATAATTATATAACTTCATAAAATATTATAGACTATTTTTGCAGCAATTGCCTTGATCTTGGTGCAGTCAACAACACAATATGATTTTTGATTGAAGTAGGTCATCATTACGCAAGGTAACCACTACCTTAATGTATTTGTTAGGGGTGGGCAGATCGATCCAAATATCGGTAATATCGATACCAACGTTGGTATTTGTATTGGATCGATACTAGCGTGATGGGATCGATACTTTAATTTCAGTTTTTCAGTTTTTCCTCTATGTTCAGTACTTGCTACTGGGGATGTGCGTATCGATCTAGAAATATCGATACTTCCAATCTAGACGTGTGATTTTTTGAATCGATCTTCACATAAAAAAATCGATTCCAAGTCCGCTTTCACAAGAAATAATAATGCTTTTATGACACAGAATCTGTAATCAATTCTAAAAGAGTAAAAAGTGAAATCTGTAGTCAATATTTGTGTGGGATATTAGAACTACTTTTCCTTCTGGGTTCCGCTCTCTGCTCGCGCACACACGGCAACAGTCCTGTCAGTCAATGCTCTGATTTTCAGTTGACCTGTTGATTTGCACAGTTTGTCTTTAATTGCTCTTAATAAGGGGAAACAAAGTCTGATATTTGGCAACTTGTTGAATTCTTATACAGAGTTATAATTTTCTTTTTTATTCATAATTACATTCACAAATGTTCATTGTAAAAGTCAACATTTTCATATACACAAGTAGACATCTAAAAGTATCGATATCGGGATATTAGGCTTGGTATTACTTGGTATCGGATTGGAAGGAAAAATAGTGGTATCGCACATCCCTAGTATTTGTGTGTGTGTGTGTGTGTGTGTGTGTGTGTGTGTGTGTGTCACATCATCTTGTGACCCACCACCCAAGCTGGTTTCTTAGAGTTTTTCTTGGACTAAATGTTTGGTCTCGTGGTGCTGTAATGCCAAGTAGTGGGGGAGGATTATCTTTCTCCTGGCCCTATCAGAGAGTTTAGAGAGAGATGGGTTGGTTTAGCTTTTGGAGAGTTTCTGTAGCACACAGCTTTGATGAGAGATAACGGCATCAAAGCCGCCATCAAACACTCCCTCTAATCTGGAGCCACAATATACAAGAGGCTCTTAACAGTGTTGGGTGTCTGAGAGGAGCTACTCGATGCATCCTCCCTTGTTTTTTGGTCAGGCAAGAGGAAGAAGAACGATACAAACTGATTTCTTGAGTATTCTGCCGTGTTTTGAAGTCAAGTTTGCCAGGCGACAGAAACACAAAGGCTGGAGCTATGTGACAAGTTGTGTCTTTGCATTTTGACAATTTAATTAACATGTCTGCGTGACCTATTTGTTCAACCTCAGGGATCATTTCGACCTTCCTGCACGTCCACCCGTTTGGAGCCAGCATCGAGTACATCTGTTCCTACCTGCAGCGTTTGGACACCAAGGTAACAGGCACACGCGCGCACACACGCACACATGCACACATGCACACATGCACACATGCACACATATTCTAGACATAGTGGCATAGATTAAATTTCCCTGCAGGGCCGACATATGGGCCTGCTGTATGCCACGGTCCTGCTGTGCCATTTTAGACTCCTGGCACACAAACAAGCCTAAAGTGCAGGCAAGAGCTATCAATTACTCTGAGATTCTTTTTCCTTTTTTTATCTCCGCAAAGGTTGGTGAACACACACTTACATTTAAAGCTGCACTGCTTCACACTCATATACAGCTACTTACCCGGGGAGTATGCTATGTTAGGTTATAGGCTAAAAACATGGAGGTGCACTCAGGTTTAACAATACTCAGACATTCAGCAATTCTCATCATCAATTACATTTGATCAGTTTCCACCAGATTAGTTGTACAGTGCGGAATAAAGCTTGACTGATTATTTTTACCCCATAATCCGATATTGAAGCCTGACACATTGACAGCAGACAGAATACTGAGGTGCTGAAGTAAGGGACCATCTCAAAAGTGCATGCAACTGACCAAGGTGGCTTTTTGTCAATAGCCTTTTCATTTTGTTAAACAGACATTTTAAACAACAAAAACAAAATTTCATTGCAACCATTGCAAGGGGCCCTGTGAGTTATTATGTTAATATCATGACAATAGACATGTCAGACCAACATTTTTCTGAGTTTTACATACTCCAGTTTTTAAAGAAAATCATGCAATTCTGACATATTTTTTCCCCACTAACCTCTGTTCTCTGATTTCCACCCAAAACATTGATAGTTACATAGTTCTTTTTTGACTCAGTATAGACTTTTTTTTATTTATTTTGAGGTAAGTTCAAGTCATGTTTTACTACTTGATTAATTTAATGGTTTTAAATGGTGATGATGTTATTTTAATGACACATAAACTTATAGATTTATGGGCAGTTTAAATGGCAGCAAACAGATGCATGAAAGCAGATACAGATATTTTTCTGACATAAATATATACTTTATCTGTTAGCTTTGCATTAAACTCCTAGTAGTTACACAATCACACTGGGAGTTGCCTGATTCAACCACATCAACTGATGTGGAAATCCACAGTTGTACTGGCAGCGTTACAGGTTTATCCCACCAGGTTTTATTACTGATGCAGGACAAAGCACCTCTGACCTTTCCTGTGGTCAAAATCTTGTTTGTCTCTACCCTTTAGGGCTCAGCTGGTCCCACCTGGTTAACCGTGAGAGCCTTGATATATAGGAAGTTTTCTTTGCTCTGATAGAGCCCCACAGTTTCTGTCCTGTTGCTGTTACTTTTTTCCACTTTTATCACACGTCCCCACTCGCACTACTTATCAATAAATATATTCATGTTCTGCGTTCGTCTGCTGCGTCTGCCACTGCCACTGCCAGTTTAGGCTGTTAGTCAGCCTGATTTCTCTTCATGTTTGAGCTCATTCCTGGTTTATAGCTGAGCTGAGTTGCTGTCCTCACCATCCCTCCAAGACCGTTTTTGATTTCTAGATTTCTTGATTACCTCCTGCCATTCTTTCTCTCTGTAGATCTGACTGACACCTCCATGATAAAAACATCTGGTTGATATAATGTTATTCAAGTGATGATTTTTGTTTATCTTAATAAACTAATAAAGGTCACTGATATCTCACCAGGCACTCATCCAAAAAAGTGTAATATTATAGACAGTCACTGCTATTCTGTTGGATCTGATAGATCTCCTGCCCTATTATAAAATATACTGGTATAGACTGAATCACCATCAGTCTTTATGTTGACATGTTAACAATTATTTTAAAATAACGATTGGATAGTCTTTTTGATTTACTGATTAAAAATGTTGTCTTCAGAATGTCAGAAAATTGAAAAAAGGCTCATCACAGTTTCCCAGAACCCAAGGTGACAACCTAAAATGGCTTGTTTTGTCTGACCAACAGTCCAAACTCATATTTGAAAAGCTGTAACCAGGAAATGTTTGGTATTTTTGGTGAAAATCTTGTAACTGTGGCTCAATTTCTCACTTTGCTGCAGTGATGTGGAAGTATACTCCACGGTGTGTCAGTACACTGTGACGTCACTATTATTCAGCCTGATGTTTGTGTGTAATGTTGTCAATCAAGTATTTTAATAATTGACTAATGATATAATAATAATAATTATATTATTATTATTATTATTATTATTACAAATAAAATAATAATTGATCATTTCAGAACTTACATTTAGAAAATGAATTATTTATATTATGTTAGGGATTATAACTTAATTTATACATCCTAAATATATAGTATTTCATATGTACTTACATGCATTACTAAATTGCATCTCATTCTTAGACAGGTAAGGAGCTGAACATGTTTATCTTCATGAATAGTTCAACAAACCATTTGGGAAATATGCTTATTGCCAAGCGTTAGATCAATACCACTCTCAAATCATTATGAAGCTACCATCTCTTTTACTCTTACATCTTTGTATGGATTAAACAAATAAGATATAACATGTTGATTAATGAGGTTTAAAGGTGCTGATAGGCAGATTATTTTTATTTGTAGACAGAGCCAGGCTCGCTGTTTCCTCTAGTTTCCAGTCTTTATGCTAAGCTAAGCTAACTCTTCCTTATTTTCACTTTACAGGCAAGAGTAATATCGATATTCTATCTCTGCAAGAAAATGAGTAACGTCATTTCCCAAAATGTCTCCCAAAACTATTGCTTTGAACACGTGTGTGACATGTATGTATAGGTGTGTGTGTTTGTGTTTTGTAAGCTTTTGTCATGCTTTATACATGACTGTGTGCATGTCTGAGTTTTTGTTAAGGTCTGTGTGCAGCTGTGTTCCTGTGTTTCTGTGGTTTCAACATAGACTCTGCACATTAAGCAGCCCACAGAGTTTTGTCAATACCACTGGCTAGACTCCCCAACAACAAGCCCGGTCCTCTCTGCTTATCTACCAGTTCCACACTCACACAGCTCCATTGTCTATAATGATACCAGTCCTATCTCCGTGATGGGCCTTAATGTATCCTGACATCGGCACTGGGCTTGAACAACCTAGTTATTAATGCAAGACGCTGTGGGTTATCTACAGCAGCTCGTACAGCGGATTTCTGTCTCTACTGTCACCTTAGCCTTTCTGAATTTCTTCAGCCCACCTGGGTGGTGTGAGCCAGCATAGATCCTGTCATGTAGCTCATATTGTCTGCATGCTTGCCCTATTTTTCGGGTTTCAGTGATGGTGTGAGAACTGAATGTGAGCATAATGAAAATGAAGAGCAGAGGTGTGAATAGTGGAGCTGTGAGGATATGTGAGATTGCCTGTGCTAATTTGTGTGCAAAAGTCGTTTCGAGTGGCAGCTCACTCTTGCCGGTGTTATGTGTGTGTTTCTGCAGATTAACCCCAGTGAGGTAGAGGCTCTTCTTTCTCGGCTGCCCTGCACCTTCAGACAGGAGCTGACTGGTGTCGGAGCTAGTCTGGAGAAACGCTGGAACTTCTGCGGCTTCCAGGGCATCAAGAGCACATAAACTCTACCGGTGACACTTCTGGAAGAGTCGACAGGAGGACAGGCCACAACAGGTACATGGAAGACACTCTGGAAAGGAGGAAGCCCATAACTAATGGAGACGGTGGGCTCCACCTGCCCAGACAGGAGGACAAATGATCCATCGCAGATTGTTCTGTGTAGGTGGTATTTTTTAATTGGCAGCATCCCTATGGTGACTGAGAGCTGGCCGTATCTCTATGGACAGTCGCGTCATCTTTCACTGTCTCTTTTTTTTTTACTTATGGGATTCAACTAAAAGTCCCTTCAGAGAGCTAATCTCAGCAGATTGGTTGTATTTTTATACTTGAGCAAACAGTTGGTTCAGTGTACTGGCAAACTTGGACTAAAGGGCTAGAGGGTCATCAGGGTCTACTTTCAACCTTGAAACTCTCTGGTTTCCTTCTTTTTCCTTTTTTTTTTTTGCCTCTTCTTGATTTTGTACAATCATGTCAAATAAATTATTATATTTCCTTCTACTTACTGTGTAGGTTTTTAAAAGTGCAGTGATCCGGTCGATTGGTAAATATTTTTACATCTCTGTGTTGAATTATGCTCCTATTTGCCACTTTGTCACTCTCAAATGGACAATTAACAGCAGAGAGAATAATCAATGCAGATCTAAAATGCTGCAAATGTTAAAATGAAAGAGACAGACATGTTTTTTGCAGTTGTTAAATGTTTTGTCAGGTGTGTTTCTAGTCTGGTAAGTTATTTTTGTTCATTTTGTTATTATTAATCAAGAAAAAGATACATATAGGATCACATGGTGCCTGGTTCATGTTACAAAGACAGACTATTTTCTATGCGCAATGTAATTCCAAATTATTGAATGTGGATTACAACAAACTCTTTTCTTCTGCTGCACTTGTGAATATGTTTTCAGTCACGTAGCCACAGATGACAATTGTTCACTGCTTTAAAGTAGCACAATGTGAAAAGAAGCCTCCTTTTGTTTGTCAGAGGGCCCAAACAAACAGTTGGGTGTTTTGTTTAGTTTTTTTGCAAATGTATTCAAGGTACTCAGTACAGACAGTTAATACATGCCTGGCAAACAGTCATGATGAAGTAGTTGAGGCATCAATGGTGGAATAACAATTTTGAGGACAGCAAAGGCAGTAAAATACATGTAAAATCAGAGCATCAGGTGGTTTTGTAGGCTTACAAAAATGGCTTTACGGGTAAGTAACAAATGAAACTAAATCATATGACAAAAAATCTAAAGGTGGTGTCTTCTTTGGAAAACTGTTGATATCAGTCCAATATTAACTTCATTATCCTAGTTACCTATACTCTATATGAATCTGGCTCATTTTTTTCTGTAATGTACTGGTGAGTGCACATCCATCATCAGCCAAGCAGCCTGTTCTCAAACCATTTGGAAGATGAGCCTCTACTGGCATCTGTTGGAGAAATGTAACAATCAGAGCTTTACAACTGTTAGTCCCCTCGGCTCAATAAAGGACAGCATTGTGCTTAAGCTACCTGTTGGTATTTGAGCAAGTGCTGTCCTGCTATCTACAGTATCAATGACTGGAGGTGCAGGTTCAATATTTTGCTTTGGCAAGTAATATCAAGGAGGTTCAGGACCATTAGTATGTTATGTGTCAACTCAAAAAGAAAATAGTATTTTTTCCACATCTAAACAACTGGAACATGTATCTTGTGATACCTTGCTTCAATGTGAAGCGACACTGAAAACAGTGAAATTTGAAACCCAAGTAGGGCTCACACCGAGCAGCGCTCTATAAACAACGTGATGAAACAAAAGGTTTAACTTTTTCTTTTTAAATATTACAAAAAATTATTTTGTGCACCTGCCAGTTCAGCTCAAGACAGATGTGTTTCTAACAAAAAGAAGCAAATCTGAAAAAAACGTTTAAATGCAATAAAGATGTAGAAATGTTACATGTTACAAGTGAGCAGATGATAAATGTGTGATGAACAATGAGAAAGGAAATGAGTGGTGTGAATGGCTGTCCTGTCACCAGCAGAGTGCTTTCATCAAAATCTTGCAGTTTCCAAACGCATTTCATTTAGCTAGTAACACATTCGTTGAGTTCTGAGTCTGTTTGCCTCAGTCTGTTGGAGAAAATGAATTTCTCCATAAGGTTGGTTCTACATGTGCTGGGTGTTCGTGATATCCAGATACTTGGCGCTGGTTATTCTGGGAAGCAGGCTGGGAGATGGATGACCAGATGATACTACAGTTACATTTAACTTAATTAGAAATAGTTTCTTAAGGTAAAAATCCTTCAGATAAAGACCCAAACATCAATTCGGACCATTTTAGAACAGCTACGTTACAAGTATTTCACATTACCTGGGTTAATTTCTCAGACTTTAGAAAGTCTTCCTGTTTTCATAGTGAGAGTAACTAGTAAGCCTTTGTGTGTAAAATGAGTGTAGTGTCTCATTACAAAAAACTCAGCATGATTCTTAGACTCACCTTCTATGCAGACATGGCAGTAGCCTACAGTTTTGGTTTCCGTGGTCCCACTCTGCCCCCTGTTGGCCTTGGCTATCTTACCTGACAGGGACCAGCAGCATCATCAGAAGGGGGATGAGGGAAGACCATCTTCATGTAGGGCAGAGGATACATCCCAAACACACACAGGATGATCAGCTGGACCATCTGCAACACTGTGAAGTAGTGGACCTTCCTCTGATGCACACGGCGAATGTAGTGGGTGGGAGGATACGAGGTCTAGACAGAAAAGTGGGATGTGGTTAATATGCTGTTGCTTTAGATTTTGAAGTTTTTATGTAAAAACATACCAGCAAAAATTACAAAAAAAATGACTACACATTTCTTCACATTGATAAAATTGTTTGACACAAAGGATTTGTAAACATGTGAAAGTATCTAGTATTTCACAATTAGTATAAAAACACACAGTCCTATTTTTGTATAAGAGAAATGTATGTTTTTCTTTCTTATCCCTTTAATTATCATGTTACTCCTCAGATGTATCCTCCCCCGTGTTGGAAACCACTGCTATCGAGCATTTACTAACCAGGTATAAAATGATTTACCTCAAATTGAAAAAGTTAAAGTTAAAAGTAATTTCTGATCTACTTACTGTTTATGACTAGAAATCTTGCAATGCTAATATCTGATCTTTAATTTCAGTGTTTAAACAGAATTTCTATATGCTTTGGTTTATAATGTTGATAGTCTTAATGTATTTTTATTTCTCTCCAACAGAAACCCCTTTTTGTTTTCACTGGAGCTCACACATTTTATTTAAATTACCTTTCTAATAAATGAAGCAAAAGCTTATATGTCTTTCAAAGCACATGGTTTTTGCCCTTGTTTTAACTTTACTCATGTCACGTAGATGTGTCTGTTCTCTACGTGCTGTTCCACTTTGGCCAGCTGACGGGCGTGTAGGGAGGAATGTGTGAAGGCGGCGTGCATCCATGGCAACCCCAGACAGGACATGAGGATGTTGATGAAGCCAGTCAGCATTAAGTCCCAGTGGAATGCTGTGCCTTTTAGCAATCTGGTACAGATGTTCACACACACTGGACTGCAGCTGTACTTATATTCTTTTCATAAGCTACTACTGGACATGTTTGTCAATAAAACTCAACAGGAAGATACAATATAACCTTGACATTTGTACAATAAATAAGAAATGCTGATACAGGAATATAGTACAATGCAAGCGATTTCTCATCATGGCTTGGCAATTAAACACAATTTTTTTACTTGTGTTCCGGTACATGTGTGAGTGAGATGACGATGTTCTGGTCAATAAAGATGAGCCTGATGGCGCTCAGTGTGTTCATTCCAGACTGAAATGATGAAGGAAAGTTGAAGATCGGGCCATTGTGCACTCTGAACACAGAAACCAATGGGAGCAGAAGATTGATAGAAAACATCAAATTGAATGTGAACACATTTACAAGGTAAAACAATGACAATATTACATAGTGAAAGAAATGCCTTAGTGAACCATGTTGCTATAGTAAGCTTTGTTTAAGTAACATTCAACACAATATCTTTGACCCACCTTAATTCTGAATAGACTGGACTGAAAGCTCACTAGAAGCAAATATATCCCTTTTTTTCCTTTTTATGAACAGTAAAAGCTGTTCTATGCCAAGGTTGTGAAGTCTCAACGGTGCTCTTCTATCAGTTATTTTATTTGAGAGATCTGTACTCACGCTGTATGTCAAGGAAAAGGTAGGAGCCATTGAAGGAGAATATCAGCACAGAGATCGGAAAGGCACAGTCAGATAGCACCTCTCTGACTCGTTCAGATACGGGTTGTGGGAGGAGAAAGCAACACACATTTCAACATTCTGCAACTCTGATGTAATAAATCCTACAAGTTTTACTGCTGTATTTACAGTAGTTACTCTTGGCAACAACAATGATGTCCCAGGTGTCACATGTATCTACCTCATCATGTGTTAGATTATTATACCTGAAGGGGGAAAATCATTGCTAATGATTTCCAACCTTAAGTCTGACTTTTAAATTATATATTTCCCCTCTTGTTCAGGTCCTCCCAGCTTCATACAAGTTATGTGAAGATACAGGCAGCTACTACAGGCAGTGGTGGGAATTAGATTTGGTCAAGAACTGTACTACAATACATGTTGAATGCTACTTCATATTTAAACTAATTGGTGAAAGAAGTACTAGATCCTTTATTTAAGTACCAGATCCTTTATTTAGCAAAACAACAATGTAAAAGCACTCCAGTATATTTAGTCCTGCATTCAAAATTATAGTTATATTAATGTATTCGATACTATTGTATTTTTATGACTGATGCATCAACATGTAGGCAACATTTAAGGCTGAATCTGGTTGAGGTGGAGCCATTTTGCTGGAGTGGTTTTATTTACTGTATAACAATGCATTATAGTTAAACATTTATAATCTTAATCCGCAAAGAAACTAGTAACTAAAGTTACTAAAGTATGAGTAAAGTAGCAGAAAGATAAATACTGAATACTCAAAATACAAGTAATTTATGATTGTACCTAAGGACAGTACTTGAGTAAATGTACTTTCCACCACTACTTACACTACATTTTAAAGGGAAATGTTGTACTTTAAACTCTGCTACATTCATCTGACAGCCACAGTTACTAGTTGTTTTAGAGATTAAGATGGTATATTCAGTTTATAAAGTAGTTCAAATTAGCTGCACCTCAACCAGCTACACTATAACTCTGCTTACATTATTGTATCACTAATAACAATACATTAATCATGAGTACTTTTCCTTATTTTACTTAACTAGTTTCTGCTTTTTTCCCCCTAATTTCATATTTTTACAATGCAAGGTGCAAGTCAAAGAGTTGTGCCACTACTTGCTGTAAATGTATTTATATGATGACATTAAGTCAGTGAGCATACCTCCTCTTGGGCGTAAAGGGCATAACCCAGCCACAAAGTCCCAACATGAGCAGCAGACAGAGGATGGGCCTTTCTCTTGTGGTCCACACGACAGACTCAGGCAGGAAGTGCTTTAAAACTAGGGAGTGAGGGCAAAAGAAAATCATGACAATGGGGACAATCTTATGTCAGCATCAAGCTGCCATCATGACAAAAAAATATTTGCTTAGTTTCTTGTTATAACAAGAATTATTTCTTGTTTTTACAAGATTCATTTCACTTTTTCAGACTTTTTCACGTAAAGTCAATACTTTTATGTAGAAATGCACCTGTTGTTGCAGCATAAATGACAAATTCAGTGGGAAACATTTCCTCTTTGTGCATGTTTATTTTGCTATGAGATGCTATTTAATAACTTCTGATTTGTGCAGTAGGATATTGCTGCTGCCACCATACTCTCCTTTTTAACTGATCTTTTCCATGTTATAAGAATAATGCCATATGTTGATTTTGTGAAATAAAGAGAATGTTTTTGATACAATAAGATAAAGTGATATGGGGCATTCAAGCAGTGCACTGAATTCAAGCTTTGCTCAGTTTGGTGTAATTTAGTACAGCCTGAGGCTTAAGGAGGGAAGAAGAAAGCTCAAAAGAATCAACCATATGCTCATCCATTTATTTATTTATTTATTGTGATAGGCCCTTGTGAAAACATATAAACAGAAGCAATGTGAAAGACTCCATTATTCTAACATTATAGAGTTGTCTATTTTTCCACAGGGGGCCTGGTTTGATTTCATGCTTGCTTTTCCTCTAAAGACTCCATGATGGATATGTATATTTGCTGGGCTACATTACCTATAACAAACGATAGGCAGGACGTTTAGACAAATCCCTGCAGTGAGGAGAGATAGCTCTGGTGCAGAAGCATTGTACAAGAAAATATGTTTAATGTGGTCTGACCTTGGTTTGACTTACTTTTGACGATGCCTTTCACTGCATGCCCGACAAATAATATTGAGCTGGGAGATAATGGGAATAAAAGAAGCATTCATGTTTTATCAAAATGGTGTGCGTGTGTGTGTATATGTGTGTGTGTGTGTGTGTGTGGGGGGGGGGGGGGGGGGGGGGGGGAAAAAAAACAAAAAAAAAAAAAAAAAAAAAAAAATAGAAAAAAAAAAGATTTTTAA
>JAVQJD010016279.1:0-24079 GCA_036023655.1 Nannoperca australis | reverse complement strand
GAAGTCGCTTTGGATAAAAGCGTCTGCTAAATGCCTAAATGTAATGTAATGTAAATGTACCATGCTACTGAGCATTTCACCTGTTCAGTCAGGCGAACAGCGCCCAGAAAACCGGGCAGGAGGAAGTAAGAGACTCCCAGGGGAACATCACTCTGTGTCTTTACCAATAACTCTCAAAATAAAGCAGATATGCTGATTTTACATTTAATTGAGTGTGTTTTAAAATATATTTCGTCGTTTTGAATCGGAATCATAGTGGCTGTTAAACCGTGAACATCTCTGTGCGACTGCGCCGTGCCTCTCCACCCCCTGTATTCCCTTAATGGTGCGCTCCGCCGCTGCAGGTCTGGTTCAGGCAGCCACTACGTTATCAGCCCGGAGGATCTCCGACCGCACGAAGCGACAGCCCAGTGAGCGCGTGTCTGCCTCTCTAGCTGTCGGCGACGGCTGTGAAATGAATGAAGAGTCCCTTCTTCGGGCACAGACGCCAGGAAGGCACTCGGAGGACTGTCCCAGGACGCCGGTTACGGCTCTGTGTCCGCGCAGAGAGCTGCCGATTGTTACCGACCCCCGGACGTGCTACAGCTACCTGATGGCGCACGGTGCGGCTCGTGTGTCCGTGACAGGGGTCTGATGGTGCAGAGGCGCGTGCGGTGCTGTTGGGAAATGCGAAACGGAGGTTTGGTGACAGCGCGAGGACAACATACAAATAAATAAATCCTGCATCTGGTTGATGGCACAGTAACATGCCTTCGTTGTTCGTCTATGGGAGTGTGCGCCATATTTCCGATGCACCTGCACCTCCAGCAAGTGAATGCTGATCCTGGGCTGATGGATATCTTTAAATGGTGGTCACAATATCTATTTATCCATTTTTACCTCATAGTTTTCAGTCCAGCCAACAACCACATGTGCAACCATTCTCTACAAGCGTGGGCTTCTTCTACCTCATCTCATTTACTTTGAAGCCATTTAATGCCATTGCAAGGAGTCGCTTTACACTACTGCAGATAAAGAGGGCCTGTATTGTGCTCTAAATGCACGTGTTTACTCAGCTTGATGCAGCTTGAACATTATTCTCTTTTGTGTTTACGTGGGATCAAATTCACCATCGAGGTTTCAGGTGTTCGAGAAAATAGTATATTCTGCCACTCCTAGATAATAACAAACCTGTGGAATGCTTGATCTCAAGATGAAGGAGACGTGTCGCATCTGTGGACGGGAGCTCTGCGGTAACCAGCGCAGGTGGATCTTCCACCCTACTGCCAAGCTCAACCTGCAGGTGCTGCTGTCTCACGCCCTCGGGCGAGAACTGTCCCGGGATGGCAGAGGAGAGTTTGCCTGCTCCAAGTGCACCTTCATGCTGGACCGCATGTATCGCTTTGACACAGTGATCGCCCGCGTGGAGGCCCTTTCCATTGAAAGGTTGCAGCGGCTCTTGCAGGAGAAACATCGACTGAGGCAGTGCATCGGTGGTCTCTACCGGAAAACAAATTCAGAGGATGGTGCTGTAACATTAACTGGAAATAATGATAGACCAGGAGAGGGGATGGTGGACATTTCAGGTCTCACTCATGCAAAGTACTGTGCCCTGCTCCAGGAAGACCTGGTCTACTCTTTGTATGAGTCCTGGGCTGACGACAACCTGGACTGTCCGCACCAACACCCTCAGTGTGCTGCTGGTCCAGGGTCAGAGATCACAGCTGCGGGCTCACATCGTTGTGTTCCCAGCACACCCAGGAGGTGTCGGGGATGTTCCTACTGGCGGGTGGCGGATTCTGACTATGAAGCTGTCTGCAAGGTGCCCAGGAAGCTGGCACGGAGTATCTCCTGTGGGCCATCAACTAGATATTCAGCCAGTGTTATTGGAGGGAGTGTGACTGGAGGAGTAGGAGGTGGTGGAGAAGGAGCGGGAGAAAGAAAAAATATGGAGGACTCAGAAGAAGCCCCCTCTTCTCTAACTCTGGTCCCTGGTTCTCAGGACCCCTCCAATACATCAGACAGCGATCGCACCCTGGCTGGCCGAGCCAGCTCCAGCCCCTCTATAGCATCCTTAGAGACAACAGAGGAATATATTCAGCCTGGAGCCATGACAGATGGGCCGCTGAGCTCCCCAAGGGAACCAACAGATGACCGGATATTTGACACTCTCTCTGAAGAGCACATGGGAGCTCTGCATGGCCAAGCCTCACCTGGACCCAGTCTCTCTCTGGCCCTTTGTTTGCTTCAGAGCTATAGTGTCTACCGGCCAGTCCGGAGCTGTAAGGGGAGCAAGCTGCCAGTGCTGCTTCGACGGAGCTCCAGTAATGGAGGCACAAGACTGGGCTTCCCTGATCCTGTTTTGGGAATGTCTTATGGACCTCCAGATGGAGAAAGAGACAACCACATGCCAACACCTGAGCTGGAGACCCCTATGATCAGGCTGGATGTCGGAGTTGATCGGGATTTGAACCTGGCTGACATGGAAGACTTATTGGAGGATTTGTACAAAGAGTATCCTCCCCCACCTCCCCACCAGGTATACAGTCTTGACGAGGATGGTGATGAATACAAGGATTTTACTACTGCAGGATGATGACACTCAGTGGAGTAGTGCATTTTGCCTATGCTCTGCAAATGTGCTGGATCTGCAGTACTATGAGTGAACCAACTCAACAGGCATTGATGTCTGACAGTGCAGCCTGGCCCCCAAACGATTATTCTCACCACTTTTTAACGTAATTAGCCTCATAATCCAGCTGTCAGTCACTTAAATCCTACCCACAGCTTCTCCAGAAAGCTTTTCCCCAGGAGGGTGTGAGCTACAGTGCTGTGCGTGTGTGTGCACTTAGTTGTCTGTTACATGAGCAGTTAGGTGTGGGAAAGCTGTGACACACAACCTAAGGCCTAATAAACCAGTATGTGTGTGAGCATGTGCACGCACAAAGAAGTCATTAGTCTTGTCAATAAAGTAGAGAGCAGCATAAAGTGAAATCACAGGCATTTTCGACAATTTAATGAGTGTAAATATCAAAACATTTATGCAATTGCTCATATAATTAAGATGAGGAAGCTGAGGACATAAAGTGACTTCAGTCACAGCTACTAAATACTCTGAGGTACAAACACAATTATCCAGTTTTTCCAGTTATAATTTATATGTTTGTTGTAGCACAAGATTTTCTGCATATTCAAGGACAAATGTGCATCTGTATTTGTGTGAGTGCAAGATTAAAAATCTGTCTTCCTCAAGATAATAATCCTCTACTCACAAAACTTTTGGATGCCGTGTATTTGTCTCTGAATTAGATGTTCTTCCTTAATAAGAACGCGTGATCTTCGAGCCGGGGCTGCTGACTGAAGTAGGTTAAACGTGGGGAGACATTAAGGCAGAGTGACTCCACTGCTGGCCTATTTTCACTTTGAGCCCTTGAGGCAATGTGATCCACGCAATGTCAGACCATCCTGTTATCTCAACAGTGGTTGGCTAGTACAATAACACTGTTTTAATGATATGTTAACGTAATCATTTATATTAGGAAAAACCCCAAATTACAGTAAAATCCAAATGTATTTAATTTAATCTTAGCTACATAAAACCACAAATTAATCTTGGTGAATGACTGTAGAAGTCAGTGTATGTTAATGTCATCCTTCCTGTAGTAAGTGAAAGTAAAAGGCATCTATACGCTGGTTATGTAAAGATAATAGTGGCTGAGGGCACTTTGAGAGAGCAACTCATGCATGCAGACACTCCCACACCACTTCAGAGACTCTTTCCCCACCATAGCTTTTTACAAAGCACACACATGAATGAGCAGAGTTTCTAAATGTTGTACAGATATTACACAATACACTGTGGAAGTTGCACAGCCTGCAGCCTCTGTATTTTTCATGGGTTTGTAACAAACAAAACATTTTCCTCACAAATAACTCAGCTGCCGGATTTGGTCAGACTGAGCGAAACAGATATAGTGAGTTGTGTTTATAACTTGAAGCTCTGACATCTTACCATATTCTTTTCATTACAGAGCCTCGTTGAGGAGCAGCAGAGTCAACTGAACCAATATGAGTGCGCGGCCGGTCAGTGTGTCAGCGAGCTGCAAAAGGCCCAGCTCCAGGTCCAATCCCTGCAAGCCAAGATCCACGAGAGCGAGGCCAACAATATGGTATGGCACATGAGAATGCATCATCACGCCTGGATATGTTTGAGAAATCCACCTACGATGACTGCCTAACTGTGAAACCTGTCTCCTTCTGTAGAAGCTGCAGGAGAAGCTGAATGAGATGGGGTGTGAGCTGCGTTCAATCCGCCAGGCTGCTCAGAGTCAGGAAAGAACCATTCAGGGTCTCACAGAGTCCATCAGCACCAAAGACAGTGAGGTGAGTGTTTGTCTTTGTTGTAGTAGATGAACAGACGTCAACCAGTGCAAGATGATACCTGTATGTGAGAAGGTGCTCATAATTGGTTCTGCTTAAAGGCCCAGGAGCTGTACCAGCTGATTGAAGGGCAGAACGCCACCCTGTGTAAGCTGAGAGAAATGGCCCATCGCAACCAGCTTGCTCAATTCAAGGTGAGAAATGGTGCACATATCATGGTGCAAACCCTGATAGAAATCTGGTCTCCAGGCTGATGACATACTGACCTTGGTCTGTGGTCATTCTTTCTCTAGGCTCCCGAGGGGTTCAGCGAGTCCTTGACGCTCGCCCAGCTGCAGGGCGATCTGGTGGGGGTGCAGAGCTCACTGTTCTCCCTTGGTCTGGAGCTGGAGGCCAGCCAGAGGAGTCTGAGACAGAGCCAGAGGCAAGGAGATGACCTGGTGAGGTTCAAGGACAGACTCAACTCTGATCTACAGGAGGTTCTGCAGCACAGGGAGGTCACTGAAAAACACAACCAGGTTAGTGTGAGCGTGAGTAAACCAAACATTTTAAAGAAGTGTGAATGATGCAGCGTGTGTAACCCTCTCGTCTCTGGGCTGCAGGACCTGCGCTGTGCCCTTAAGAAAACCCGGTCCGAGCTTCAGGCTAAAGAAGCAGCTCAGAAGGAGAGCGAGGCAGAGAGACACAATGTGGTGCAGGAAAAAGACAGGACCATCACACAGCTCCAACGCTCTCTGCAGGACAAGGAGCGACAGTTACAGGTAACATACACACAATCCCACACACTTTCATAAAGTACGTGGGTAGGGAGATACACACACATGCACACATTACTGATCCTGTTTAAAATCCTTATTTCTCTAGGAGTACTCTGAGATGTTGGAGTCAACAGGAAGCTCCAAACCAAGAGATGTCCTGCTGGAGAAACTAAAGGAGCGCATTAAAGACAGAGACAGAGCTCTGGAGGTAAAACACACACACATTCACATACACATGAAATTAATTTTGGCAGAAATAGTGAGAGGGCCCAAAAATGCTCCTGACACTGAAGACTACCCTTCTGATATACTTTTCCGTGTGGATCAGTGTGCCATATAATGTGTGATTTCTGCCACAGTTATTCCCGTATGCTCAGTTCAGGGGAAATGGAGAGGCCTTTCATCAGGAAATAGCTACGAATGCATCTTGGAGAAGTGGAAAAAGGCCAGTGGTAGGCAGTAATGCAAACTCCTGCTAAACCAATCGGTCAGCATAAAATTTTACAACCAGCATAGTAAAACATCTTGGTGGGAATTGTTAGGGACAGACGGGGGGTGAAACATCTCCACTGTCTTCTTTAAGTCCTGTCGCAACTGTACAGCAGTGAGTAAGAAGGGCTAAGTTATCAGTATGCATTGCAGCTTTTTATAATAAAAGTTACCATAAAAAGGATCACAATTGTCCTAAACATCAGATGATGGTGGTGTTCCCTAACAAAAATGTTATTGTATGTATGTATTGTCTACTGAATTAGTTTGTAAAGAACAGGAGCGTTGAATACTGAACATTTGCAAATTTTTGCTGAATACTGTAATGGAACATGATGAATATCACAGTGAGGATGAATATCACAGTTGAGGGTGCCCAGAATAGCAGCAGTGTGATTAATTTTTTCTTCTCTCCCCCTCTGCTGTCTGCAGCGCTCCATCGACGACAAGTTCCGCTGTGTGGAGGAGCGCGAGGACCAGGTGAGGAGGCTGCAGCTGGCAATCAGGGAGAAGGAACGAGACCTTGAGAGACTCCGCTGCATCCTGTCCAACAACGAGGAGACCATTACGGTGCGCTCATGTATTAGACCTGCCAGCTTGCACTAATGAGCCTGTTTGAAGTGCAGAATTTTCAAGCAAGCCAGAACCACTTTGGTTTGGGTGGCAGCTGGCAGGGTTGGTGTATCTTGTGAACATTTGAGGCATATATGAGGTATTATTTTTGTGTGGTTACACCTGTGATTGTGACCATCAGAGTCTGGATGCCTTGGTGCGTGGCAAAGAGCTGGAGCTAGAGCAAGCGGCGGAGGCCTACAGAAATCTCCAATGGCTGAAGCAGCAAAGCGAGGAGAAGGAGAGAAACATGCTGAGAGAGAAAGACACTATCATCAGCCAGCTGCAGGCAGCTCTACAGGCACGCAGCCAGGAGACACAGGTACAACACACTCGTTTCTGCATTTTATTGTCATGGCTAGGAGGTGTTTGTTGTGTAATTTTCAAAGCTTTGAAAAACCAGCCTGCATAGACAAACCTGTGCTACTTGTTTTACAAGTACAACAGGTGTACTGCACAGCCTTTTCTTATGATGGTGTGTGTGTGTGTGTGTGTGTGTGTGTGTACAGGATCTGACAGCCGCCCTCGTAGCCAGAGTTCAGGCTGGTCCCACCGAGGTTGTAGAGGATTTGAAAGCTCGGATGGCGCTGAAAGAGAAACTCTTTCAGGAACTGCTGTCAGACCGCAGCCGCCAGTCTAATGAACATCAAGCACAGGTCCAGGACATGTTAAACACTCTCAGCTCCAAAGACCAGTACCTGCAGGTAGGCCATGCTGCTGATATGGTAATGGTTTTGGAAATACAACTGATAGACTGTGCAGCAAAAAGCTTAAATGCTTAATAATAAACGCTTAAAAAGCCTTCAACAACACACCTCTTCACTCTTTCTCTCTCAGGACTACTCCTACAGGCTCTCTCTGGTGATTAGCGAGCAGACTGGCCAGCTGCAGGAGTTGCGCAGACAGCTGTCATTAAGAGAACAGGAGCTGTGCGAGCTGAAAAGGGACAAGGAGAGAGAGATGGGAGGAGAAACAGAGCATCTGCGGAGTCTTCTCAAAGAGAAAGAAGCCTTTATCAAGGTGCCTGTTTGTACATTTCTCTTGGCTTTCTTCCTTGCTATATATCCTTTACGCATGATTGTCACAGAATACTTTATTCATCAGGAATTGATGCAGGGCCAGGAGGAGGCGATGCAGCCATCCTCTGAAGAGGGTGAGGCAGAGATGAAGGCTGTCCAAGAGGAGTTGCAGCTGGTACTGAAGAAGGAGAGGGAGGCTCAGGTATCTGCGTGGCCCCTGTGACGATGCGTAAAAAACAACCCTTGTGGGTTTTTTAAAATCTCACAACTCGTGTGTTTGTCTCCTCTCCCTGCAGAAGGAGCTCTCTGCTCTGCATTTGTCTTTGGCTCACCAGCAGGACAGCGCTGATCATGAAGTAGGATTTAGCTTAATTCTCAGCCAATTAGACAGTGTTTGGCTTAAGAATTGTGTATTTATTATCTCTCTCCTTCCTCCTCAACCCCGCCTGCCGCTCTGATCTAGTGTGTGCTGGAGCAGCTTGTGTCAGAGTACAACAAGCTGAACGATGCCCTGAGGACGGAGAAGAGATTATACCAAAATCTCAAGCACATTCACACCAAGAGTGACAGGTAGGGAAGCTGCACCCGGGTCTTGTGACAGGCCAGTTTCCTGTTCCTGTATTTTGCAGCTGTGACGAAAGTCAATACAGTCGCAGGTTTTTTTTTGTTTTGCTTTTGTTCTAAAAACACGTTTTCCTTTTCTTCAGCTCAGAGAAGATCCAGGCCCTCCACACTGAGTTAGACTCGGTTCAGGCACTCCGCAGACAGCTGGAGGAGGTCCTGGCCAGGACCCGCAACATGGCCCTGGTGATGGAAAGGGCAGCTAAAAGGCAGCCTGACCTTGGAGGTGGGGATGGGCAGGGTCCAGCCTCCAGGGCTGCAGGGGGCACTGTCACTAACAATCTGTGATTTTCTGTCTGACAACAGCACTCTTGAGTGAGATTGGCACTCTGTATGTTAGATGAACCTGTCTGAAGTCACTGATGGTCATTTTTATGAAGAAAAAAAAACTTGGTTCAAAAGTGAATATAATCCGGACAATTGAACTCTTAAGAGTGAATCAAAATAAAAGTCTGACTGTCAGTCTTCAGGCAGCATCGTCCAGATACGACAAGCACTATTAACAGTAGCAGAAGCCTGCTCAGATTAACCCTAATGGTATGAAGTGAAACCCAGAATTTTATTTATTAATATATTTTGTGAGTATGTTGTGAATATTTTTTTATGTTGTTTTTGAAAACTGCCTGCGTATTGCTCTGCAGTGCGATTGTTTCTGTATTGCCATTTCCGTGTACTGTCTCTCACCGGTGTCACTCTTCCAGCCTTACTGTCACAGTGAAGTTACGTCTTGTGGAGAAACTCAAGCTCATGCCTTACAGTGAAACGTCTCACCATCCATCATTTGCTTTACATCATCTGTTTGTGAACAGGATGTGCACACGTAACAAGGCCCAAGATACAATTCCAAAAAAAGACGGCCAAGCAGTTTCCTTCAGTTCAGCTTAACCTTTGATCTCTTTCAGACACTGTTTTATAACATAAAAGATACATTTTAGTCCGACAAATATGCATGAAACATAAGGTCAGTCTCAGTAGATATATGGTGGTAGGTGCACGCTGATTACTTAAGTTAATGTTATGGTAATTTAATATGACATACTGTATTGCTTTTAGTTTCTCTGCTTGTTGAACTTAAGTTCAGCTTTGTACAAAGACAGCAGGAAAATATAATATTGAGTAATTTTACTGTCTGCACTGTGTTCTCTATAAATCACACGAAATGTGAATGCCAGAAATACTACTTGCCCATTAAATATTTATATTAGCTAGAGTACATTCTCTTGGGATTTGTGGCCTGATCTCTCGTTTGGCCTCAGACATGGAATCCTTGTCAACACTTTTGTATTTTAAATGCAACACAAATAAAAATGTGCTCGCTTTTTGTCAAAAGCACTTCTGTTTGTTGTGTATAATTGGGAATTTGTCTTAAGAATATCCCAAACCTGAAATCCCTCACTTGGTCCTTGATATATACCTTCCTTCTTTCCCCAGAGATCAACCCCCACAGTGTGTTTTATCTGAAACCATTCCTCAGAGTAGAACTATTACGTCATGCTCAGCCTCCTCCTGTTTGCCCCCAGTTCGTACTAATATGCTATTTTAGAACCATACGAATACATGTTATAAATGTGTTGAAATAGTGTCACAAATTGAAATATGGTTAAAAATATGTCTACAGAATTTGTATTCATGTATGAATATAATCCACATGAAACTATAATGCCTATTATCAGACATCTCCAGTCCAAATGAGTGTTTTTCATGTCCTTGCTCCCTCATGCATGAGATTGTGGCATGGTTTTCATGTTTGCATGGTTGTTCTGTTCTATTCACTTCACTAAAATGCAAAACTCACCAAATAAAAGAAGCTCATGTGGGCTCTTTTGCTCAATATCGCTGATATTAAAATGAACAAACTTGAAATCCCTGTTAGTTTAAATGGCAAATACACATGACAAAATACAGAGGTTCTACATGTTCCCAGTATAAGAGTGGTGACAATATGTAGTGCCATTGTGTGTAAACAGGGCCCCACATTCAGTCAGTTCAGCTTACAGAGCACATTGTTCAATCAATAATAACCCTGAAGTTTCGCTCCATGAATTTCCTGCCGGGGCGCTAGCAGCACAAAGACATTTAATATACTTAACTTACTTGCATACTTGTTTCAGGGTGGAGACATCTATAGTAATTAACTGCCTTTGAACTTTCCCTGATTATGAAATAATCCCAACAATGCACTGAGCAACTGTAGATACACACCCATACACCTATGATTAACATCTAGCAGTGCTGTATATAAAGAAGGACGTTGGTGTGTGTATTGTGTATCATTAGGGCCTTTTGGGGTTTTGCTTTGAAATTCCTCCCAGTCACTTTCTACTGAGCCTCTGCTTCCTGGCAGCAAACCATCGTCCATTTATATGTTCCTCATGCACTGTGTGTGTGTGTGTGTGTGTGTAATACTTTAATAACACAGAACAAAGAATATGCTGCATATTCAATTCTGGCACACAGTCACAACCAACCTTTTTATGCGAGTGAATATCAATTATCCAATAACCATCACATTTGTCTTAGTTTAAAATGTACCTCTATTCTAAAGAACACACACACATACACACGCTGGTACTGGGTTGCACTGTGTTTTTGGCTGAGTGTGTTTTTGGCTGGCTGCTGCCCCAGTGTGTGACATAACATTTCCCCTTTAATCCCATGACTTCCAAAGTGGTGATTCAGTTTCCAGACAAAGTTCTGGAAAGAACGAGATATAGAGGGAGCGATGTAATAAATGGCAAGAATAAGAAGAATAACAGAGGATAAAAAAGAAATAAAAGGTGATAAAAAGTAAGTGGATGTTGTCCTTATATGGTGGTTGTGTTTCCAGCGCTCAGCACAGAGGAAGAGGAGGAGGGAGACGATGAAGAGGGCAGCAGCGATGAGTTCACGGACAGCATAGAGGAGGATGATGCCAAAGTGACGGCTAGAAGTTTGGCCTCCATTCAGGTAAAATACTTTATTTACATTTCACGTTTGTAACCACTGATGTATGGATCTCTTACTGATTTAAACCCTTTACCGTATCCCATGACTGAATTAGAAACTTCTTTATTCTGACTTCTGTCTTCTGTGAAGGCTCGCGGACCTGAGGGTGTGGGGGGGGAGCTGACCCAGAGAGCTGATGTAAAGCAGCTTGAGGAAGCAAAGAGGACAATTGAAAGCCAGCTTGAAGAAATAACGTCACAACTGGAGAGGGATGGATTCACCTCCTTGGCTCAGATGAGGTGCATATTTCTCTCACAGACTCTGAGGAAACTTTATCTTTTGATAGTCTGTAAGATCTGAAAGATCATTGCATATATGTTGCGAGGGTTTTGACTGTTGTACTGTTGATGTTGCCGTCTGAGCTGTTGGAGAGGTTTAAACTCAACAGCTCCATTATAAACATTGTATTTCTGTTTGTCTTCTGTTAGGACTGCACTGCAGAGGCTGCAGCAGGAGAACCAGGCTCTAAAAGAAAACCAAGGAAGAGCTGGAGTCGTGGGACTGAGGACAAACACGGAGGAGAATCGCAGGAGTCTGACCCAAGAAGAAGAAGAAGAGGAGGAGGAGGAGGAGGAGGAGGAGGAGGAAGAAGAAGAAGAGGAGGATATTGAGGAAGAAAATGAAGAGGAGGAAACATCCCCAGTGCTGGTGGGGAAGCGAGGTCTTCCGTGCTCTAGTCTGAGTAACGAGCGAGGGAAGAGGCAGTGCACGAGGCCAAGCTCTCTGACGTCCCATCATCACTCACACCAGCCTGAGCTGGTAAAACATTTTACATTTACATACAAGAGCAGCGTGTAACTGTCTATCTGGGAAATTTTATGAAGCTGCTGCAATTTATTATAGTCATTTTTACTTATTACTCATCTTAACGTGTTTTTAAATTAAGGTAGAGTGGGTAGAGAACAGTTCACAATGAAATATGATTCAGTACAACAACAATGAATTAATTTCCTAATTAAAAAATGTTTTTATTGACATTATTAAGTATTAAGTATATGCACTTAACAGTTTCACATAGTTTTAAATAAAATAGGTTGCCATAAGTAACTACTATATTAAGTTATTTGAAATGAGTAATGTTTTTTAAGCTCACCATATATTTTGCATGTAAAACTGTATTTCAGAAAAGAACTGCAGCTGGCAGATACATTTTGCAAAATTGCTTTGTTTCGTTTCTCCTCTGTATATAAAGCAATGTTGCAAAGCAGATTTCAAGAAGCTGTGCAGGAACAGCTTTACCTCCAGGCCTTGCCCTCCTTTTCACCCAGACTTCTCATCACTGGAGCCTCCATTTACACCCTCTGTGTTTTGTTCTTTTAGCCTCGGAGTTGTTTATATGAGTAATGGAGTGCTCACTTTGCTGTTGCAGGAGGTGGGGCCTGCTGGTGACAGCGGTGAGGTGGGAGCACTCTGGCAGGATATAGAGGAGGGTCTCCGTGAGCAGGCGGCCCGTTTGCAATCCGATCTGGCTCTGAGCCAACAGGAGAACAGAGAGCTCCAGGAAAGGCTGATGGTGTCTGAGGCCACGGTCCACGCTCAGGCTGAACAACTGAAGGACTACAGAGACCTGCTCAGTGAGTCACTCTCAGGAATGCGTATGATGAAATGCAGAAATGTTATTACACACATGTAAGAACTAAAACGTGCTCAAAACCTTAATCAAACACAAGATTCAAGTAATTTCCTTCTCGTGTCTCTGCAGCGGAGACATCAGTCCAGCAGGCCAGTAAGCAGGTGCAGGTGGATCTCCAGGATCTGGGTTATGAGACTTGTGGTCGCAGTGAGAACGAAGCTGAGAGAGAAGACGCCAGCAGCCCAGGTGACAAACAGACCACATTTATCCCAAAGTTTGTCCTCTCTCGTAAAAAAAACAAAACACTCACTAATCTTCATTAAGCACACATCAATGTGTCTCTTCTCTTCTACTCTCTCCCTCCCTCAGAGTTTGATGACCTGGAGATGTGCACATCACTGTCCCATCAACAGGAGTATGAGGGCGGTGGCTGGTACGCACGTAACTGCAGCAGTAACAGTGGTGGTTTTGAAATGGGGGATGAGTCATCATCTCTCCAGCATCTGGTCCAGAATCTCCGCTCTCAGCTTACCCGTTGCCACAAGGTGATCCGCGGACTGCAGCTGCGTGTTCGCTCCCTGTCTACCACCAGTGACTACGCCTCCAGCCTGGAGCGCACCCCACGGAAGGTAGGCTACAACATTAACCAGATACTCTAAGTTACTGACTGTCTTTTAGGTTCATTTTATTTTTATAATGATGCCCTTTATAAAAATGATTTTGCTATGTTATTCTCACGCCCTAGGTGAACTGGGCCTTCGAGACATCACCAGCCCCCAGTGTTGTGGAAGAGGATGAAGGCTGGATGTCTGACACCCAAGGGATTCGCTCAGCGTCTAAGCCTGGCAGGGACCTGCAAGAGCTGATGGCACGAGTTGCATCACTGGAGGCGCAACTGAAGAACTCCAGACTGGAGGGCAAAGACCAAGCAAAGGAGGGGAAATGTGCCACGTGGCCTGGGTGAGTGGACAGAGACTGAGAGGCAGTGGCAAAGGATCGACGGGGAAGGGAGTTTAGCTGGTAGTCCTGGTACCTTTATTGTCCCCATGTACCCTAAAGGCACCTTCATGTTATCTAAAAGAAAGTCAACTGATGCACATAAGTATAGTTAGTCATATGACTAATAGCCCTTAGTGCTCTGACAACATACCAACATCTTTGTTAATACTGTGGTGCCTTGTGTCCCTCTAAGCATTGCTCTTCTTCCTTTTACAGGAAGTACAACTCCCTGATCCAGACACAAGCTCGTGAGCTGTCCCACCTGAGGCAGAGGATGAGAGAGGGGCAAGGAGTGTGCCACATCCTCACCCAGCACCTAGGTGATACCACCAAGGTACCTCAAACTTCTCTGCACTAATTAAATTATTCATGAAACTACATTTAATCAATTTCTCTACATACTGAATGAGTGATTGTGTAATATTTTCTAGTTGATATTCTTATACCTTCTCAAATTCTCAACACCTTACAGGCCTTTGAGGAGCTGCTGCGGGCCAATGATATTGATTACTACA
Source organism: Nannoperca australis (assembly GCA_036023655.1). Classification (NCBI taxonomy): domain Eukaryota; kingdom Metazoa; phylum Chordata; class Actinopteri; order Centrarchiformes; family Percichthyidae; genus Nannoperca; species Nannoperca australis. Next base: position 10,149 of record JAVQJD010016279.1, on the reverse strand, counting down.
TGGGTCAGAGCTTTAGAAAGCAGCTTGCACAGAACACCGCCCTGGCACAAAGAGTGGTCACCAAGATCACTGGACGTAAGGAACATCTTCCCATCTCTTCCATCACACAGAAAGACAGTTCATGTTTTATGGTTTCACACTCTTATGGTAATGTTACGCCCAAATTGCCATTTTTTAAAACAGCGTTCCCCCTCTCCTTTGCTCTGTCTTTCCTGTTTTATTTCCACAGGTGACCATGCAGAGAGCCACGATGACAAGACAGGCCATGAGTTGCTTGCCCTGCGGTGAGTCAGCTTGACAAAAAACAAACAAACGGACAAATCTTAATCTCGAAACCTTTGCAACTAAAAAAGCAATGGTCTGCAATATCACCTGCAGCATTGAGATCTGTGGCCCTCCCTTGAAGTTATTAGCCTACTTTGTAGAGCACTTACTGTGTCCTGGTAATTAGTTCAGTGTGTCATGTGACATGCTGCAGCACAGAGAAGCCGTCAATAGGGCTCCTTGTGGTGGAGAGGAGACAGAAGGTGGCTGTTAATCCACACACAGCGTGAATCCTTTACTCTTAAGTTGCTTTAGTTGAATAGACTCCCAGGTGTCCCACCAGCTGGGCTTAAGAGGCTCGGCGTGACTGTGTGACAGTCCGTTACTGGCGTTGCCTCATTCAGTCGCACCCTGCTTAGTGGATATTTTTAAAGCTATAAAATTCACTTATTAATACTTATTATTTAGAAGTGTTTTTTATTTAGTGGTCTAAGAAGTCTTGGTGATTAGAATCAGAAGACACCAAAGAGTGTTATCAGTGTTTTTGGCTGGATCTTCAGCTAAGGCTATAGTGCGTCAAGGACTTTTTTCTGAACTGGACTGATGGTGTGATGGCTCCTCTGTGGAAATCTATGATTTCTAAGAACAGCCCCATATACAGGGACTCTCTGTGGTCTTTTTCTACGGGTCGAGGCCAAGCGAGAGAGACAGCTTTTTTTAGGTTGCTGATGGAGAGAGACAGAGAGTTCATGCTGCGACAACTGAAACAGTAAGGGAAATATGGACGTAGTTACTTTGCAAAATTACTTTAAAAAACATTTTACTGTAAAACAAAAAAATAATTAAAACATTCTTTTGTAAATTGTTGCAGATTGGTAGACCTACAGCTGATGACTGATTTTAAATCATCAAAAAGATTATTGAAATGGAAATCCGACAAAATTAATAAGACTAAGATTTATACATTTATACTATACTAAATAGTTTATAATATATGGAATGTAATGGTTGATCCTCTTGTGTGCACATGTAGGCTGAGTAAGGAGCTTCAGCAGAAAGATAAAATCATCGAGTCCCTCCACTCTAAGCTGCAGCAGCGTCCAGAGACCCCATCCAGCTGCCATGCTCTTTCTGAGACCACCGACCAATCAGATAGAACCTCCTTGGTGTCCGATGAGTACAGAACCAATGAAGAGTTGGAGCTGTGCTCCGATTTAGATGCCAGAGAATATCAGGAGGAGCACCGGCTGCGGCAGCCAGGACACGGATCTGAACAAGACGGTATTGTTAAAGTTTATTTGTGTGTTCACCTCTGCTGTCTGTGAAATGCATCTTCTATCCTTTTACTTTTCATTCCCCTCCTTTAGTCTGTCCCTCCACTCCTCCAGCTCATGGCCTCCTCAAGTCCTCCAGCAGCTGTCCCAACATGCTTTGCTCAGCCCCTCTGGGTTTGACCAGTCAGTCCTTCAGAGGTATGGGACTCGGAGCTGGCTATCACTTGCAAAGTACCCTAAAATCACAGTTTCTTTCCTCCTCCTCTTCTTCCTTCATGTTCTGTACATGTCACTTCCTGTCATTCTCCTTCAGCCCTTTTCAGTGAGCCCGTCTCCTCCTCTCACTCTGTCCCATCTGGCCCTGATGCCTGGGGTAAAGAAATCACTTCTGACCCCCGGCCCAGGGCCCTGTCTGTGATCGCTGTTCGCCCAGAGCTGGACACTCTGTACAGACAGATGAATGAGCAGAACAGGGGTGAGGGCCCGGTGTGGTGGGATGTGTATGCCGTGTGTGGAAGTAATTTATAAAGTGCAAATCAAAGACATAACTTTCAATAATATCTCCTGTTTGAAACAACTGTCTCGCTCGCAGATTAAATTCCTCTGTTGTCCTGTGGGTATTTTCACATCATGTTTCACACACTTCTTCACTCTTTTGTGTGTGTGTGTGTGTGTGTGTGTGTGTGTTGTCGCAGGCTTTGCAGTTCCCCATGACAAGGCTCTGTTTACTCTCTCAACTGGTGCCCACAACCAGCACGACCTCTCCAGCTACAGCCAGCTATCCCATCATGCCTTTCAACAGTATCAGCTGGGTGGCATTCCTGAAGGCCACTCGCTGAAATCTGACTCAGGTCTAGTGACGGGAGGCACTTTGTGGGACATGGAGAACATGGTTCAGGCGGTTGGAAGCTATTCTAGATCAACACGACACCAGCAAGGAAGCAGCCATGCAGGTGTGACTCTATACTGTTACTATACTGTTACTATTAGTAATCAGATGATAAGCTGAAAGGGTTGTCCTTCAACCTGTGTTCACACCCCCCATGTTAGCAAGATTATTACAGTATTATTGTTGGGCTGTTTTTCTCTAGGGGTGAATTTGATAGAGGAGCACCTGCAGGAGGTGAGGTGTCTCCGTCAGCGTCTGGAGGAGTCCATCAGGACCAATGAGAGGCTCCGACAGCAGCTGGAAGAGAGACTGGCCAAGAGTGGGCGTGATGGAGGTACTGCAGCCCTCACACACTTGAGCAACACATTGTAACCGCTCTCATTTCTTTCTCTCTAAGAAATTACATAAAATAACTGTTTTGGGTCCAGGGGCACCAACAAACATCTACATTCAAGGACTGGACACTGTCACTCAACTGTCCAATGAGATCAGAGTCCTGAAGGAAGAGAATTTGGGTCTACAGTCACGCCTGCAGGCCAGCACAGGTACGTCTGAAAGCCAATTCATGTTTTAATGATTTCTAAGTTTCTTCTGGAATATGCGTGTCAACCTATTTGGACCATCCTCTTCCCTCAGACACATGTGAGGAGGTGGTGCAGTTGCGTGAGGCGGTGTTTGCAGGACGTGCACGTCTGAAACAAGCAGAGCTGGAGGCAGAGCAGTGGAAGGATGAGCTGAGACGACTCCAGGCTCACAGTCAGGAGCAGGGACAGCAGATACACATACTGAGGCAGGAGCGACAGTCCAGTCAGGAGAAAACCAACAGGTTGGTTGTGTTTGCTTGAAGCGTGTGTATACAGACTGAATCAAACCATGACTGACACGTGGATAGAGGCTGTGCTTGTCTCTGTTCTCTGACTGTAATGTACTGTAATGTGTCCTCAGGCTTCAGCATGAGGTGTCTATACTGCAGCAGCAGCTATGTGAGAGCAGAGAGCTCAGCCACTCCCTGCAGAGCGAACTACAAGTGTACGACCGAGTGTGTTCCAGCACAAAGGCCAACAAAGGTCAGTCTATTCATTGTACACTAGCTATGCTTAATATACGCCCCTTTTTAAATGAAAACACTTTTACCTAAAAACTGCTGTGTGTATGATTTAATATGAAATTCCGTACTTTGGTGCCATCTGGTGACAGCATTAGGAATGGCATTGTGTGGACAGAATGTGTTGCATGTTTAATTTTTCTACAAACGTATGCCATTAGAACAGTAATTATAAAATCCTCTACATTGTAATATTAAACATGTACCCAAGTATTGACAAACATGTGAGTATACTGTTGTGCTGGAATGAAACCCTTCAAACTCCAAAGAGCAGAGAGCAGTCAGACTCTCCAGTGATTGTGTATTTTGTCTTCAGGCTACCTGCATGAGCTCCCAGGTCTACCAGTGGAGCTAGGGGAGCTGCTCGGGGAGGTGAGGAGTCTGCGAGCCCAGCTGCAAAACAGTGTCCAGGAAAACAGTGCCCTCAAACAACTGGAGCTCCACAAGCAGCTGGAGCAGAAGCTGGGGGTCGGCTCTCCTCGGACTCACTCCCTCTCTGCCCTCACTGCCAGCCCTCAGAGAGAAAACTTCTACAGGCGACAGCTGCTACACGGTGAGAGAGAGAGAGAGAGATGCTTCTAAATATAAAACCAACATATTACTACACAAAATGTTTGTGAGGCTTAGTGTGCCGTGGTGTGGGTTTTCCATGTGTCCAAGCCTGGTTTGTGTGTCTGTGTGCTCCACAGACCCAGCTCCGTCTCCACCAGTCAGGGACATTGGTCTGTTTAACTGTGGATCACCCGGTCCTCCCTACTCAGACCTGGACGACAGCCATAGTACTGCCAATGGTGTGACTTAAACTGCACTGCATGACTGTCTTTAATTTGTAAAGAGTTTGTTTGTTTTGCTCTGTAACAATAATAACTAGAGTGCCTGAAAGAATTCTGTTTTAATCACTTCTGAACTCCACAAAATCTGTCACTCAGAGTCCTTTGAAAATAGATTCAAGCTCTTGTATCTCCAGCAGACCCTCTTGACCCTCACTCTGAGCTGGAGGGAGAGGCCCCTGACGGATCGTTTGCCAATCGTAACGGCCGCCACGCCATCGGCCATGTGGATGACTTCAGTGCTCTTCAGCAGCAAGTCCTAGAGGGCCGGAGCCTCGTCCAGCGCATGGAGACAATCCTGCAGGCCTGCCTCGGCCCACCACTGCTGGAGGGCGATCAGAAGCAGAACAGTGAGCTGGTGAGAAATATTCTTTTAATCAAACAATGACAGCAGATCATTAACGTAATGACCGTAGAGCACTAGTAACAGAGCTCTGTATGCAGGTCCTGGACTACTCGTGTGTGAAGAGTCTGCTGTCCAACACCAAGACTCTGAGGCAGATCTTGGAGGAGGCGATGTCTCTGCTGAAAATGTTCTGGAGAGCAGCTCTGCCCAGCACTGATCCCTCCATCCAAAACCTTAAGAAGGTTTGGGACACTATTGTATGGCTGGTCTGTTCTGATAAGGCTGGTGATACACTATATTTGTGTTACTGTCAACAATTTCCATGAAAAGACCAAAACCAGCAACATATTAGTTTCTCAGGTTGTTCCCACATCTTCATTTGTTCCTACTGAAGAAGTTAATATTTTAAACGGCTCACAAATATATAATTTTAGTTTAAAACCAGGGAAATATTTTCCTAAAACAGCTGGACAGTGTAGTTTCTTATCCTAATGTGACTCTAAACAATGTGAATTGTGTATTTATTTGGCACTACTTCCTGCTATTTGGTGTGCTAGTGGTGTGCATTTCAGTGAAGGAACATGACACTCAGGATGTGTTTTTAATTGTTAGTGAACAACAGTGGTGCTCTATGCTCTATGACACAGAGGAATAAGCTACATTAGGCTACACAGCAATTCACTGTCGGCTTTGTTCTTTTCATGGAATTTGTTCACAACAAGAAAAATATAGAATATCACCAGACTTATCCTTACAAATGCTATGAAACACAATCATGTTTAGTATGAATGCAGAAAGGTGAGCTACGACTACAAATGTCACTGTGTGTGTGTGTAGGAGCAGTGTATGCAGGAGGAGATCTTGTCCCTAAAACTGCGTATATCAGAGCAGGAAGAGGTTCTTAAGGGGACAATTCAAAGACTGAGGAGCACCAGCCGCACCAAGGAGAGCATGGAGCACTTCATAGTCAACCAGTGTAAGTGTTTCTGTGCATTTGTGTGTGTGAAAGAGAGAGCGAGATCATGAGAGACACTTGGGGCCCCGTTCTAATCACCTAAGCTCACAAGATCAGAAGGTATCCAAATGCTAAATAAAAACGTTAGCATTTAGCAAGGGAAGAGGTGATTTTAGCTGCTGTGATATGCTTGTTATTTGCACATACATATGGATGTATTATCGATGTACTCTTGTAGTTTGGTAATAACAGAAACTAGAAATAGAGAAATACATTTTTTTCTTGTTTTTTTCAGTGTCGAGGACTCGGGATGTGCTAAAGAAAGCAAGGACGAATTTAGAGGTAAGCAAAAATCACTTCTTTATGTGGAGCCTCATTTTTACAGGATAGTAATGTAGATTTTCTGTGTGTATAGTGTGCATATTCCATAGTTCACAGTATCACCTGTATCAGTTATGTATGTTGTGAAGTCCCTGGTGTCCTGAATCTGTAGGGTTTACGATGCAAATTCATCACTTTTAGCTTTTCTGTCTCACTTGTTCCTTCGTCCTGCATTTGTTTCTCCTCTCCTCCTTAAACCCCCCCAGAAGAATGAGCTGAGACTTTCCTCTCTAAGCTCCTCCTCTTCTACTACTTACGCTGGTAATCATCTGACATCTTGTGATCTTGCAAACTGGTAGACGTTGTCCCAGATACTGTATTTCAACAATCTGACTGCAGTACCTGCTGCCTACTAGTTAATCTGTAGGTGTAAAAGTAAATGTGATGGTGACTGTGTGGTCTGGGGCAGCTTTTACCTCTGTGTTGATTTGCCTATTCTAACCATGCTGACATCACTGCTTTTACCATCCTGTTTGACAGCATACTCCATCTTGGTTTAACTAACTTTTATTTGTATTGTTTTATGACATTTCTGCTTTATTAGAGCAGCAAACATGGGAGACAATGGTGTGTGGGAGGGGGTGATGTCGTGCAAAAATTCTTGTCATGTGTAGAAAACAAGCTAACCACAAACACAGCGCCACAAATTACTTTATCATAACACTCTTGGGCTTCCTCGCTGTAGATATCGTGATTAAGTGAGGTCATAAGGTCAAAAGGCTTTCATTGGTGCCGTGTGTGATCACCAGCTTTCTACATGGGACACCTCCATAACCAGCACCTCTGTATTTGGTGCCTATTGACCCTAAATGGTGATCCTAAAATCCCACTACACCCACTCAGCTATTGTGAATAACTGTGTTTTTAAGTAAAGCTTCTTGAATAGGGGTTTTAAAAGCCCATGAGTTGTTTCTGAACCCACACCACCGACACCAAATTGCATACACACCCAGCTACTAAGCTGTCACTGCACTAAAGTGTTGTTTACTTCTACATGTCCCCTGTATTAAGGTTGAGTCTATTTATAGCTAGGTTAGCGCCAAAATAACCGCACATTGCATAGTTTCCATTCTGTGTGTATGCTGTCACAGTATCACTAAAGGATGTACAACCAAAAAATTATGTGAAAGCTTAAAAAAAACATTTTACTGCTGCCCTTCAAACTCAAACAAAGGAGAGAGTGGTGTCATAAATATCCAGACACACAGCACACAGAAGGAACACAGCGAGTATGTGCATATGTCTGTGTGATTGTGTGTGAGTGTGTGAGGGACAGAGGATTTGAGTATCAGCACTGCTTATTTTCCAATCACTCACTCAGCTTTTCATCTGCAAGCTGTTGTATTTTGGGACTTTTATTACAACTAACATTGCACACAGCAAACTACTTCTTGCCATGGTGTTACTTGTTTTTAAAGGAATAGTGTGATGTTTTGGGATATATGCATATTCTCTTTCTTGCCAAGAGTAAGATGAGAAGATCGATACCACTCTTATGTCTGTATGTGTTAATATGAAGCTACCACCAGGAGACAGTTAGCCTAGCTTAGCACAAAGACTGGAAATGGGGAAACAGCTCGTCTGGCTCTGTCCGAAGGTCACACAATCTGCCTACCAGCACCTCCAAAGCTCACTAATTAACAATAATAGCCAGGCTAGCTTTCCCCCCTGTTTTTAGTCTTTATGCTAAGCTAAGGTAAGCATCTCCTGGCTCTAACTTCATATTACTGTCGATCTATCTTATTATCTAACTCTCAGCAAAATCATGAATAAGCGTAATTGCCAAATGTTGAACTATTTCTTTAAGATTTCACCTCGCCAGCAGTTTGTCAGTTTTATCAGCCTGCATAAGGATTGTTGAACAATAACTTAGATCTTGTTTTCCTTGTCTCCATTTGTCCCTAAACCCAGCTGAGGACCCAGGAGGTGCTGCCAGAGAGCGACCTACTGATCGCAGTTTCCTGAAGACCAGCAGTGCCTCTGGAGCTGCAGCCAATCAACGTCCAGCAGCGAGGAAGCGCAGCAGCCAATGCCTGCTTTAGACTTTTAAAGAACCAGCCTCAACGCCTCTGACCTCTATGCTGAAACAGCCAAGAACCACCACCCTCACCCTCCTTTCAGCCTTCCACACCAGCCTTTCCTGCCCCACCCAACCTCCGTCCAGTTAAGACAGTGCTTCCATCCTTCCCTCCTCCAGGCAATATGTGCACACTGTAATCTGCACCTTGAGCCTTACCAAACTCCCTTCACCCCTCGCCAAATTACTTGTCACTCTCTACCCCATCCAACCACATGTATTATTGTCTTTGAGTGATCCAGTCAGCAGTTTGCCTTGTCGTGTGTGTGACAGAAGAAGGTATTTGAAATGTGCCTCTGGTGGTTTCAGTGACGTGCGTCCTACTGATGGAGCTGGTTGAAGATGCTCCTAGACACTGATCTCAGACCAGGTGTTCTCAATCTGGTTCTCAGTGTGTTTTCATAAAGGCATTTTGGTTTCAGGGGTTGTAATACACTTTCAGGATAAGTGTACCTGATTCGAAATTTAGAAAGAGAATTTTGCCATTTTGAAAAATTGAACTGTAAAAAACTTTCTATTTTAACTTACAAGTTAAAATCAAAAGTTTCTATAATACAACCCCCCAGATCTGTATCTGAGAGCATCCTCTCCTGAGAGCCAGGCAGCCTGTTGACGGAATAAATGTTCATGCATGTTTAATCGTGGCTTGTGAGAGGAATTCTGCACACACGTACACACACACGTATATACATCTGTATGTGTGGTTGAAAACGGCTCATTCAAAGACAAAACATCCTCAACTTTGACTGCCACAGAAATGCAAGTTTAGTTCTTGTGGCGCTTTTACTAACGAGGACCTTTTTTTTGCAAATGCAATGCAAAGAACAGTGACACCCCCAATGTATCACTACACACAGTGGAGGAATGTAGAGGAGGCAGGTGATCACTGCTAAGTAGTCATGTACTAGCTATATCTTGTTGTTTGTGGAGGAAGCTTATGAATGGTAAGTCAGCCATCAGCCAAGGGTTATGAATAGTAGAACAAAAGCCAGAGAACGGTTCCATTTTAGTCACAAGCCTCATCCTTTCGGTCCTAACTGTGCTTTTTGGGCACCTAACTACTGAATATGAAGTACTGAGTCAAATACAGAAGTGTAGGGTCAATTAAATGCTTAAGACTTCAATAAATCTGGTTGATTGTGATTTGTAAGCAGGATGTAACAAGAATATGTAAAAAAACACAAAAAAAACAAAGAGGTTAAAGTGCTCAAATGGAACCAGGCTCAACACGCGTATTCAAGCTCCTCTGTAGGAGTTCTCATACGAGCATGTGCAATAATGATGTTGTTTCTTGAATGATCATGCTGCACCTGGTTATTATTATTATTTCTATGCTTGACACTGGATTATTAGTCACACTCATTATAAAGTTAGGACACAATCAGTGTTACGATTGTAGTTTTTTTCTGGAGTGTTGATGCATGACAGAGATTGTAAATGGTAAAATCTAAGCTATGGAACAGGATTGCCAATACTTGCCAAAGTTTGAACTTTGAACTCTTTACTTTCACTTTGACTTGCCTTATCCATGCGAATGACAAACCCAGGTCTGATGAGACCGTTGGGATACCGAGGTGTCTTTTATCAGAGGGCCTCCAGAGATGGTAACCGTTAGACAGCTCGTTCACTTTATTTCAAATTGTGCGATGGAAATGAGCTCCTTTTTTGGACCAAAACTCAACAGAGTGGATGTTTCCCACAAGGCCATATGCTATTTTCTTGGTGTTATTTCTCCTGGTTCCAGCCGCTTTAGCATTCCCATGGCAATGGCAATATAGGTTATCAAGTTCTTATAGATGATGCAAACTTTGGCAGGCTACTGGTGGGATCATTGTTCTTTAATTCACTCACTTATAACAGTTCAACTTCACATTTTGTTATTGATTTGATGTGTTTTTTTGCTGTACATTTGCCATTTTATGCTGTAAATAACCTGCTTTTTCTGTATGAATTTTACTTTTGTTTGAGTGTGTGTGTGTGTGTGTGTGTGTGTGTGTGTGGGGGGGGGGGGGGGGGCCTGGGGTTTTG
>JAVQJD010016277.1:0-52967 GCA_036023655.1 Nannoperca australis | reverse complement strand
CTCTGCCTTTGCCCTTGCCCCTCTGGACTCTGTTTCTGGACACACGGTTTGACACTTGCTTGCTTCTTGGATTTCCCTGTGCATATTCCCTGTCTGTACCTTTGCCTCATTGTTTTGATCACTCTGTGCATGAATTGAGATCTCCCAGTAAAGACCCAAAACATGCCTTATCCCTGCCCATTGTGTGGTTCCTGCTCCTGGGTCTCCTCCAGGGAATTAATCATTACACATTGTCTCAGAAAGAACTGTCATACAGTCCTGGATCAGGGCTAGGCAACACTATGTGAGGAGTTCCCTTTATAAATACAACAATGTTTGCAGTATTCCTTCCTGACCTGGAAGTCAAAAATCTAGAGAGCATTTAAACAAAGATTAATGACACTGCTGCGAGTCAGAATCTTCTACATTTGATGGCAGCTGGTATTAATACGATCCTCCCTCTCTGCCTGCAAGACCTTTGACTTCTCCTTTCTTTTTCCTGAGTCAGATTCATGGCCGTTAGCATAGATGTACATATGTTATATGTATTCTGAGAACTGGATACCGGACTTCAAGATGGAGCCTATTCACTTGAATAAAATGTACCCACTGCCCATGCTCATTAGTGTTCCTGCTCTGGCCCCACCTGCTCGTCTTTACATTGGGAAAACATCAACTCATAAAAAAGTTTTTTTCCTATCCTTTTTCTCTCTCCAAACATGAGAGTGGTCCAGCCTTTAAATAAGCTTTTGCTAAAATAGCAGGATTTCAATCTGGCAGTTCACAGAAAGCCTTGATCACAACTAATTAAAGGGATTATCGTTACTCTTCTTTCAGTGAAAGGGGAGGAGAGAGTGCTAATGAGAACTCCACAGAATGGTCAAACATACTTTGTTCATGCATGCACATTTTAATTGCTTTTAAGTGCTCTTTATCACTAAACTATTGTTTCAACAGGCAAAAGGGTGGAGGAATAGACGGACCCCACCCCTCAAGAGTTTACACTTCCCCGCCCAGCAGTGCAGTATGCATTCAACACTTCTGCTATCACCTCTGCACACCCACCCTGAAAAAACTAAACAATGTCTGTGTGTGTGTGTGTGTGTGTGTGTGTCTGTGTGTGTGCGCACGCATGTAGTCATACAAGGTCAACGTGGCCAAATCTGGGATGGTTATTAAAGCCTACCTTGGATTTGACATGTTGGGATAACTTAATCTCTTCTTGGATGAGGATGTAGCCCCATGCTGAAATGATTGATTAAAATGAAAGATGTCTGCATGTGCATCTTCTACTTACATAAAGACTAAAAGTTGTGTGAAACCAGAGCAGCTCAAAATCTTGTGCTGAACTGACACATATGGGGAGCTGGATAAGAACTGGCAAATAGATCTGAGTAAATTAAAGTTATTTTACTCGTATTTTTCAGATTCCACCGTTTGTCTCTATCTTTTCTCCCCCCCTTCAGAGTTGAGCAAACGAGAGCATCCTCCTGCTGTCACGTTGACTTATCGAAGACGTCAGGGTAACCGCAAGAACGTGCCACAGCTCAAAACAATGTATCGGGGATGGCGTGTCTGTGTGTTGTGTATGCATGTTCTTCCAAGTACGCAAATCTTCGATGGCACGTTGCCTGGTTCTCACTGTGGTATTCGTGTATGTGTTGATGTGAGCTTCCTGGAACCTGCGTGTTGGGTGGCATGGTTGTGTGTGTGTGTGTGTGTGTGTGTGTGAGAGACAGAATGTTGGGTGTCATTATTTGTTTTTAGGGATAGGCTGACTGTCCTGTTTCAGAACAGATGGGTGTACTATAAGCTGGAAGAGACTGGAGCAGCCATCTTGCTTTCCAACTTAAACAGCAACCCACAACACACAACTACCACTTGCCAACGTGGGCCATGATTTTTCATCGTCAAAAAATAAGGGGAGGGAACAGTGATGTAGACATAGCAAAAACCTGAGATTTTTATAATTCTCTGCTGAATGCCTAACAAGAAGTCTAAGAGTCTGCAGCCATGCTAGTGGCTCTCTCAGGCTGTATTCAGGCACGATGGTGCTTTGGGCTAAATGCTAACATCAGCATGCTAACATGCTGACAATATAAAGTATGTATAATTCTTTTAACCACATTCACATCTTAGTTTACCATGTTAGCATAACCACAAAGGGCAGCCAAGGCTAATGAGAATTAGGGAACATATTGAAAAGTATTTTTAAAGAAATTTTGAGCTAATGTTTGTGCTAGAAGAAAAGTCAGGGGATCACACATTATTAGGATTTATATCATCTGGGCACCATGAATGTCTGCACAAACATTTGTGCCAACTGACCCAGCAGATGTTGAGCTATTTCACAGAATACGTGAAAGGTTAGACCTGTGGTGGCACTGTAGGAAAAGTCAGGGGATTACCAAAGTCGTTAAGATATAGCCCCTCTGGATACCATGAATGTTTGTACAAAATGTCATGCCAACCCATTCAAAAGGTGTTGGGATATTTCAATCTGAACCAAAGTGGTGGACCGACCAACCAACCGACGGAGAGACGCCACGGCAGCATGGCTAAAAGCAAAGCTAATTATAGAAATGAAGACTAAAGAATATAAAAGTCAATCAAAGGTCAAAAGAAGTGTTTTCAAGACTGTGGTCAGCCCTTGCAGTTTGATATGTTTCCACATGAAAAAGAAAGTTAGGGCTGGACTCCACATGATTTAGACTTAATTGAAAAGTGGTCTACGATAGGAGCAAAAGATGCATCTGTGAAATAATTGTGTGTGGTATTTCAACTTTAGGAAACATGAGAAAATACATTTATATTTATTTATATTTGGTACATAAGAACAGATAGGGATAGTACACCCGCAGAGCCGCGGTAAGACCACAGAAAATATATTTTTCATTTCACGGGGAATAAAATGGGACCTTTAAATGAGGTGAAGGGACAGATATGCAACTGTGGTTTGGGTGCAAAATAATGGCAATGGATTAGAAGCATACTTAAAAGCTAATGAAGCTTCTCATCCCACGAATCTGTTATGTCCGCTACCAAGGAAATCCTTCCATCCACATTAACATCATCCTCTTCTATTTACCAGAAAATATAGTCCCGCTTGTAGCTCAAACAAAACCTGTGACAAATGTTAAGAGAATCCACCTTGGGCTGATGCCCTATCAAACTGAAAATACATACCTCACATCGTGTTGCCAAACATTTGTCAGAAACGGTGTAAAAGTTTGAGCTGTGGAGTGAGCGGAGCCATAACAGCGGCAGTGTGAGGGCTTAAAGATGGAGGAAACGGAAAGTTAAACCTCTCACGAGAGACTTCTTTAGGGTTAGGACGAATATTAAAAAGGCCTGAAGGGAGACGTTAAGCCTTTACAAACACACTCCGCTCTCTCCCCCTGCTATTACCACTCTTCTTCCAATTTCTCCTTTATCATCTTTCCAAAATCCTCTACACCTACTTGCCTTCTCTTCCTCTTATTTCTAACCGATTCTACTGACCCACGTCTCCCTTTCTGTTTCATCTCCCCCTTTTCTCCGGCATGCTCTCCTCTCCTTTTCTCCACGTGTGCCTCTTCCCCCCCCCCTCAGCTTTTCAAACAAACAAAGCCCCTGGATTCCCAAGTGAACTCCACTTCCCGAACTTTTGTTCTCAAAAACTTTATTAATTTGGCTGCGGACGGGCTGGGGGCCCTGGCCTTCTCTATCTGCTGGTGTTTATGGAATAAGATATGCGTGAAATACATTTGATTTGACTGAGGGGTTTCACATGTTTTCCCAACAGTCACTACGGTTTGTGGGTTCGAGCAAATATTGTGAGTATGTGTGCGTCTCTGTGTGTGTACATGCTGTAGTGTGTGTGCGATGCCAGACGATGCATGACTGACCTGAAATACTCTCCTATAATTTGCAGTGGAATGTCGAGCCCAGAGATGCAGAACAGAGTCAGAGAGGGTGAGAGGAAGATGAGAAACAGAGATGAAAGGATAGAGCGAATAACAACAGTAGACAGTAAAGTCTGGGGCCGTGGTGTGGAGTACCTGCTGTGTTGTGGGGCCTGTTGCATAAAGACAAGCTTTGCTTACTTACTGGTACCCACCCGAAGACTGACTTAGTTTGTTAAATTCATTTCGAATTTGTGGCTGAACAAAGACCAAACAAAAACAACTCAGTAAGATGACAACTAGGGGGAAAAAATCTGTTTCAAAGTTTCCAGTCAAAAGGCCTTTGACAACTACAAGTTATTTGTCAGTGAACACGCTAACAGCGACAAAGTAAACTGTGCACAATGTTTCTGTCAAGTTAAAGTTTGATGGACTTTGAATCACGAATTTGCAGCATTGACTAACAGCAAGCCTCCTGACGGTACTGACGTTTGAGGCCACAGAGAGCGGTAGGACGCTGTCATAGGTTATTAGCTGTGTTGAACCAGAGGAACTGTTTGCAGACAGTTGACAGGCAGACAAAAAAGAAAGAGGCTCAGGGAGCTATGCGTAGTTACTAGTGCTAGCATCTTCGTGGCTAGCTAGCGTGTTAGTGGTGAGCTGGCCAGCTACAGTAGTTCACCAACTAGCCCTAACAGTAGTCAACATAGCCGTGGTTCCACTGCAGGAACTTTGCCCAGGGACTAGAAACCTTTGGAGGAACTGTGTGTTTCTACCGCAGGGACCTAAATTAAGTTCCGGGAAAATTATTTTAGCCCCCAAAAAGTACCTGCTTGGGGAGTTGTACTTTCCAAAAGTACAGGAACTTTGAAGGTGTGGCTTGCAGTGCTGATCATCTGATTGGAGAACATTTTAGTTCCTGGGACTTAAAGTTCCAGGTACTTTCAGTGGAAACAAGGATTATGTCATCATGCCTACAGAGCCAAACATTCTGTAAAGACATTTGGGAGGAAATATGCTGTGCTGCTTCCTGGCCTAAAGGATTTGCTCAATCTGTAACTACGTTTATGCAACTGGACCCAGAGGCATAGAAAACACACACAAAAAAACGTTTTAAAAACACGATAAGAGCCGCCGTCTGTGAGTCTTTATGAAACAAGACACAGCCAATTATAAGTTCATAAAGCAGCAACATGGGGGAACCTCTCTGTCTAATCCTGTTCTTGACTCAATATACGCAAACAGGAAGATGATGGTTTATCACAAGACACTGTGGTGTGAGAAACATGCCAAAAGAGAGATGGGAGGCAGGAGGGGCTTTGTTACAAAAGCATGCATGTGATTTCAGGACCAGATCCAGGTGAAAGCAACTGTTCAACCAGCTACTTCTCTGTGGCTCGACAACATCCAGGTTCAAATACATATCGCTTGCAAGTCATTACAGGTTAAACCCTAAAGGAAAGGACTTAAAGTATACAGTATAGTACAGTATAGAATAGCACAATAATGTGTTACCTTTGTTCCCACGGTCATCGCCCCAGGAGTTTTCCACCCTCCACTTCTCATAGCCTTCTTTCCCGTCCTGAGAGAGAAAAAGACGATGGGGAGATAAGAACGAGAAGCTGAGACTGGAGGAGAGAAAGTGTCCTACCAGCTGGGGCTACTTACAAGGGGGGAAATTGACATCACTATGAAAAACTGCAGCCGATTAAAGCAGCGTAAACACACAGCGAGGCTTTGATGCAATAAACCCTGGGAAACTCTGAATGTGTGTATTCCTGCTGGTCTGCTCGTGTTCATACTGTGTTTTCACCTGCACTGTGTGTGTGTGTGTGTGTGTGTGTGTGTGTGTGTGTGAGCATACCTTGTCTGTGACAGCAGTGAGGATCATGGCGTGGGTCATGAGAGAGTCTCCATATATCAGTCGCTCTGCCTTTGAGAGGTTCTTCACCGAAACTCCAAACACGAGCTCATGGTTGAACCTGAGAACGCACACGCACACGCACACGCACACGCACACACACCTTCTGATAAAGAAAAAGTTCAAACTGTGCCCTTGATTTCATTTACACACCGATCATTTCAAACGCATCAGAAAACGCACAGTTTTGATAACTTTATGAGTAACTGTCTACATCATATCCCAACAATACCAACACATCTTTTCGCAGGGGCAGGGGATGAGGTGTGCGATTTGAAGCAGTACGTTCAAAAGAAGGTCTGGGATTCTGCACGAGCTAAAAACAGCTCACCTTATCATTCCTTTCTTGAACATGGCTGTAGAACTGGGGCTCCATTACGCCTCAGCCTCATTCCAATTATAATCTACCCGTATGAGAAAAGGTCTGTCTGAAAGACGAGCCCCGGCAGAGATGGTACCAGACATTCGGCACCACACTGGTTTGGTTCAGTGGCCAAATGTAAGCCTGGCGCCAGCAACTGAGACAGAAGGGCAAAGATAAGCATTCTCCCTTTAGAGGCCGACACCTCGACAGATGAGGTCTGATCCTGTCATGAACCCTGCAGTCATGGCCAAGATACAGCAGGGCCAAACACAAGTGGGCCAGTTCACGGATAAAGTGGATTTTAAGATTATTTTACATTTAGATGAACGTTGGGCTGGTTGGTGTTCAGCTGCTTCAAGCATTCCAAGGGTGTAAGCTTCAGTATAGTGATATAAAAACAAACAAACACTTAATATTTAGTGTGTAGGATTCAGTTGTTCCTTTCTCCTGTTGCAATTTTTCAAAACACCCCCCCCCCACTGATGGAGCTGCACTGAAGTATCTTTGTGACGGTGTTTACAATGTCAATAAAGATATTCTATTCTATTCTAAATGTGTTCTGATATCTGGGCCACGTGAGCAGCAGACTAGAATTCAAACCGCATCACAAATAACTTGTTTGATTCAAACCATTTGGAGAATCTGGAGGATACATTTTACATTACAAAAATCCACATGATGCCATACCACATCTGTTCAACTACACACACGGGACGTCTCTGAATTATACTCACACATTCATGTCATTAATGCCCAGCTTGCCGTGGAAATGTTTCCCGACGTCACAACCGAACCACACCGCCTGAGAGGAAAACAGTAGCCATGTTTAGATTTATAAAAGTTTGCACATGCAGACACGCTCGAACGTACGTACTTGTGTCTACGGTTCCGCCCGTTTGCCCCGACCTACCTCTCCCTCCTTGATGGACTCAGCCGCAGCCTTTTTAAGCAGCTGGATGGGCTGGTTGTTGTACAGAGTGCTGCGGCCCCCAACCATGTTACCTAAGAACTCAACACTGTACAGCTTTCCGTAAGGGTTCTGGGGCCGGGGGTCGTTCACGAGGCAGACCTGAGGATAGAGAGTTACCATACGAGCTCAGAGGCAGCACAACTTCCCACCACCAACCCTGTTAGTGACCAACAGCAAGAGAAGATGGGATGTCACATACTTTGTCTTGAATGTTGTATAGGGGTTTGACGTGCTCCCTGTAGAACTCCTGAGGCGTGAGGGGTCCCATGCGATGGAAGTTCTTGTCCTTGTCCCTGTACTCCCAACAGATGGTCTCAGGAGGGCTGCCTAGACAAACGCTGGCCACCCGGAACACCTGCCCAAGACACACAGGTAGAACATCAACGCGATGGATCTTTGTATTCAAAAGCACAGAAAACAAACTGAACAAACAGTAATGCCTCTTTTTCAACAAACGCAAAAACGTGTGAACAGGTACCATGTCACTGTCACTACAGACTGGTGCTTTCATGCACATAGTCAAACCAAACTGGGACATTTGTCGTTTGTCTCGTCGTTGTCAGAGAAGCTTGTAAATCTAATTTTATGTTCTTAATGTGCGCTCATCTAACCCCTCCCACCCCGTGTCTGTCCTTGCATACGCTCATCCATCAGTGCCTGGGCCTCTACATTTTCCCCTCTACGGCACTTCCCTCCCTTTCATCTTTTTCATACCCCTCCATTTCTCTCCCTCCCTCCCTCCCTCCCTCGGTGTGTCTTCCTGCGGCGCTCAAGTTCAGACAGAGTTCCTGTGGGCTAAATGGAGCTGTTTGGACTGGGCTGCCTGTCAATCTGGCCCTTCTAACCTCTGATATAGTTATCTCAGGAATTTCCCCCTTCTGCTTTTCACCCCTCCCACCCTCTTGCTCTCCTGTCCCAGGACTCAGCAGATGCTTTTCCTATCAAACACAAAAAAAAAAAAAAAAGGAGCTGAGGAATTAGGATGCAGCGCAGTCCATTGTTGGTGGCAGATAAAAGAAGTGCGACTAGACAGTGACACATCGGGTTTGACAAAAGGCAAACGCGCACGTACAGTGGGATCTACAGCAGAGTGAATATTATTCTGATTGTGTGGATGAATGGTGATACATCACACTCTCGCTGCTTTGACAATGGGTGTCACAGAGGACCCATTTCCAATAGACTTCAACATGCTATTTTTTACTGAGCACTGCTACCGATATCCAGACAAATTAAACTTCTGTCGAGCTGAATATAGAGCCGACGGGGATTATTTTTGGCTCGGCCTCGAGAAATACAGCAGCCATGGCACAAGTCAACACACATCGACTAAGCATGGGTTTGGGTTAGTAGACGCCGAGCCCCACTGAGCCCACAATTCTCACCCCAAACGGACTCGGGAACTTTCTCACACAGAGACAAACACACAAAAATGCATAAATTCAGGTCTGGCTTACACAAACAAACAATGGCCCTTCTCCATCACAGAAATGCGTACGGTCGCAAAAGTACAGACACACACAAAAATACACACTTGCGCAGAGTCAACAAAGGCAACCCTTCATCCCCTCTCGAATTATTTTCCTCCTGATTCAACTACTTTGTTTAGACTGCCCTGTGGGCAAGATGACATGCCAAGGTGTCCGTCCCCCCTTTTTTTTGGTCTGTTTGCCCAGATGCCCTTGGCACCTTGACCCCCCCCTTTTCTCTCCATTCGGACCCTTTCTTCCGAGAAGAACTCTGCTCTCCCTGGTAACTGTAAACCTTTCCTCTGACTTCACAATTCTTCTTTCAGATGAGACGTACTGCAAGCACCTCTGTGCCTCTTTAATGCCAGGTCAGCCATGCGCCCCCTCACCTTCCCTTTGCCAAAAAAGGTAAATAATGTAGGTGTGATGGGAAAGGCTGGGCTGACAAAAGACCACAGTCAGAGAATAAACAGCCAGTGACACCAGAGCCGAATCAATATTGAAACACCTGCTGCCTCAATGACAGATATACATGAGTGACAGAAAGAGAGAGAGGGTGGAAAGAAATAAGAAAAATAAGAATGACTTACTGCAAGTGCGTACAGCAGTACAGTTCACAGATTGAATCGTGTTTATTGCTGCTTACATTTATATATAATAACTCCTTTCACAAAGCGCTGGGAGTGTCAAATAAAAAAGGTAAAGATGAATACTGTTCATACTTTCAGGCAGCAGATTTATTATGGCTGCAGTTTCAATACAGAAATTACAAATGATTTGAGCCCGAGCCCTCGGGGTAGACTTTTTCATTACACCAACCGGGCCCCATTACTCAAACTGTAAAATTCTTGACTCATGTACACACACTGTGAGAGGCCATCTCATTTACATCTTAAGATTCTAAACATGTCAACTGTCCACAGGTTTCAGGAGGCAGCTGCTCTAAGTGATTCTGATGGACTTTGTTAACAGGCAGCTCGCTCTTCAACTCATCAGTCTCTAGCAGAAGACCCACGTCAGGTCAGTCTCCGTCCTGTGACACAGTGAGTTTGCGTGTCTTGCTATAAACAATAAGCCGGCCGACTGCACGCTATTGGGGCTAACCGCAGCTGATGTTTGATGGCATCTGTGCTCCAGCGTTGACCGGCTGGCACCCCCCACCCCACCCCTCACCCCTGTTTATTTGTTTTACGCGACCCAAACAAACAAATCACCTGGAGTTAGGAGTGACCGTAACACATACAGTAAGCAGAGCAAGCCAATGGCAACACACTATAATGCCTCTGGATACATTTGGAACCTTGAGCAAGGCACTCTAGTTTTCAAGATTATGGTGCTGCTGGGCACCAGAGCCGAGCTTTCCTTCCTTCCTTCTCGGTTCTGTGTGGTCCACAGACAGCGCTGACATTATGAAAACACTGCTTACTGTGCTTTCAGTGTGTGCAGGATGTCTGACTTTTAGCCACACTGCACAATTTACTGCACACTACACAATTTAAATTTAGAGCAGCGTAGTTTCTATAACTTTAGGAAAAAGAAAACTGAAATAATAATTTACTTTGCTTTTGTCGTCTTGAGTGATGGTGAAAAGTGTTCAACCTCTTCTTGGTCCAGTGCAGCAATATCCGCACCGGTCACTGACTGACTTATCTCGTTTCACTGATAAAAATGTGATACTGGAAATAAATGCCAAATAATGGCTTTGAAAATAGCAAGATTAAATGGCCCTCGAATTTTGTACATTTAGCATATAAATGTTATGATTAAATTAGAGCATTGTATGTTGGATTCAATCTTTTTTTCTTGTGAAAAAGATGCAGCCCAATTGCTTTTAGTACAATAAATGTTAACACTATACCCAGACAACAAAGTTCAAATAAATGATGTGGGCCAGCTAGGGTCTGAAGCTGGCTTCTAACCAGTTAATGTCAGATTGAGGCAAACCATGCGCCTCATTGCTACTCTGAGGTAAATTTATAACTATTGTCTAGAAGCTGGACTTGTGAGTGTAAGCAAATGACACCATGCAAACAGTTTGGATAAAAATGAGCGAGGTTTTGATTAAACTTCCGTGTTTTGTAAACACGCAACACATGTGGTCAATGTTAAATTCTAACAATGGTGCAAAGAAATTCTAGAAATGCGAGTGGACATCTATGAACTGGCAAAGCCATTCATTGCGGCCCCTAACAATGACACATCTACAGGGACGCCACCCACGTCGAACAACAAATCCACTGAGCCAAAAGGCCAGCAGCTCCGCCGAGCCTCTGAGCTGTGGCAAGAAAGTTCCTCTGTGATTTGACGGCTGTCTCAGAAATTAGTTTTGTCTTAAGAATCACTCTCCTCCGTGCACTCAGAGCCAAGAGCAGAGCCGCACATGGTGTTTCTGATTCCATGACGCAATGGAGCATGGAAAGGCTACAGTTGTGGTGGGAGGGATACCATCTGGGTGTGTGCGCAAGTGTGCAAAAAACTGTACGTGCATGTATAGTTTCCAGTGAATATCCCTTTATTTGTGTGTGTGTGTGTGGGTGTGTGTGTGTGTGTGCGCGTGTGTGTGCGCGTGTGTGCGCGCGTGTGTGCGCACGTGCGCTTGTCTGTGTAAGTGAGAGTAGAGGAGCAGGGACACACACCAGATACAGCATGAAAGAGAAATACAGGGCTTTTAAACTTAAACTAATCCTCTCTGCCTCAATAATGCAGTGTATGGATTCTGTCATCCTAACAGGATCTATAGAGAGAAGCTGTCATGGCGCACGAGACTACTTTGCTCGTTCTTAGTGCAGGTTAAAATGAGATATGCTACTTTTGCAGAGGTTTTGAGATATAATGCACTGTGCTTGGTTAATGTGGCTAATGTGCCTGACCAGTGTTAACGAAAATAATTCATTCCTCACACGCAAAAAAGACATGTATTTAAATCAAGCGCGCCCCGGGTACAGTAAGTGGAAGCAGAGACGTTGACCCCGGTAGCCTGTCATGGGAGTGTGTGTGGGGGCTGGCGTGATGAAGACCAGGGCACGTTTGCAGCCGCCACGTAGGGAGGGTGGACAGCATCACCTCCACACACACCAAAGTAAGACTGACACGACACTCTGACCCTGAAAAACACACGTGCACACAGAGGAAAATGCACATGAACATATAGAGGAGACTCAAGTACGCTAACACACACACACACACACGTATCACATCCTTCCACATTTGCAAAGCCAATGTGTTAGCTGTTCTTCAACAGTGCTGCTGAAACTGGGGGCCAATCAAGCTCAACAATGCGTCATGTTGATGGTTTAAGACCACAGCTTAGACAGTGTAACACATTCAAATAAAGAATGATGTAATTCTACAATAAATCTGTCATTTATTTGTTTTCCCTTATACAACTATTTCAATTGGTAAGTCATAGGACATTTCTTAGGCAGATATTTTATTTGTTAAATTAATCCATTAATTGTTTAGTTTTAAAAAAATGACAAAGGCATCTTCAAACAGCTGATGTTTTCTGACAAATTGTTAAAGATATTTGTAGTAAAGATTTGCATTTGTATATATATTTCCTTTCTTTTCCTCATTCATCTTCTCTCTCTCTCTCATCACTTCCCCTTCCTTCCTTTTCACTGATTGGTTACTGCTTTCACCTTTTGTCACTAATTGACCTGATTACATCCACCTGGTCACCCTTTAAAAACTGCTTTCCTTCATTTCACAATCACCTTCACTCCACAGCATGGGGTGGCAGTTCTGGTGAGTGATTTAACTTTGGATTTCTTTACATCTTGGTAAACTAACAACATCTTTGTTTAACAGACAAGTAAGTCTGAATTAAGTTTAATCTTCTGTTTTCAGATCTCACCGATCCACGTGTGTGTGTTTGTTCATCTTTGATTCAATTTGCATGTTTTAGGATGTTTCTATTTAAGTTTGTTAAAGAAGAATATAAGAAATATCCTGAAGACTGACATTTCTGAATAACTACCACTCTGCATCCTGACCGATGCCCCATGACGATAGCAGCTAATTACTTTAACTGAAATTATATTTAACAATATTCAATTTAAAATTAAATTCATGCAAATCTCATGACAGCATAATTTTACTCAAGTGATTACCTTCTCTTGACCAACTAAAATATTTAAACACCAATCATTCAAACAATATTTACATTTGTACAGATTACTATAATTTCTGGTTATTTTGGCCAATAAGGATTATTTTGAACAATATTTTTTCTATCACAGTACAACAATTGTTGTACTGTACTCTACTGTAAGTGGAGTCTGTGATGCTTGCTGTAGATGAAAACTAAAACTTCTATTGGCAATTATATTGACACTTATACTTTTAGCTGATAGTTTTTTTTTAAATAACAAATTTAATGTTATCTCTAAGATCCAAAGGGATCTTCCTTTTGAAAACACAACACCAAACAGGAGCCTAACTATATACGGTACATGTGATAACAAATCTCTTCCTACTGGGCTCATAACAGGGTCAAGAAAATGGGAAGAATAAACTAACCCTTAAATTGTATTATTTAATGGGTGATTTCAATAATGAAAAATAAAGAAGAAATGGGATTTGATGTCAAATTTTTGTACTGAGAGGGGTATCCAATTATGATTTTAGAATGATGCTGGTCAAACGTACTTGTGACAATAGCCTTGAACAATTTGGCTCTCTTCACGTTGGCCGTTCTTTTGACATGACTGAATCCTCCATCACCGGCCGTGACAGAGTGGTGTTTCGTAAAACAAACCACTTCCAGGTGGACAAACAAACACCCCCCCACCCTGGCGTGCAGCGCGGCGGGAGCAGTCTTTACTGTTGCACAACATATGCTTGTGTGTGTGGTGTGTGTGCGGTGATGGCTGGGCATCCATGGAGGCGCTGTGAGATACAGGCAGGCGACTGTTTAAACAAGCAACCAGGCAGCAGCACAATGCAACCAAAACAGCTGGACAGTCCCCTGTTCTGTGTGCAATAGTCTCAATGGGAGGCTGATTGACTGACTGGTCTCTCACATGCACGCATGCACGCACAAAGTGTAAACAAAGCCTCATATGCATACACACACACCTACACACAGTAACCTGTTCATGGTACAAACACACACTGTAGCTGCACATCACTGCTGCAACATAATAATACGTGTTACGTTTGCTACATAGTGAGAGTGTGTTTACACGGACGAGTCAACCTTTTATTTGTTTTGGAGGCAAGTTTGTCTTTGCTTTCCGGCTGCTTTGTGATAGACACATGTTCCATAAACAAGATAGCTATCTTCAACTTTGACATTTGGGACAGTGTGCAGGTGATTTGTTTTTCCTATTCGTTTACGCACTCTGTAGTCCAGAAATGACGTGAGCACATTTGTGTGCTCTCATGTGCACATATAAATAGGTGCTACATTAAAGCAGACTACACTATCATTAGTGCATATAAGGTAGCGTGTAATAAATACAGGAAAACACTGATGTAAAATGAGTGCAGATGACATGCTTGCTGCCTGTGTAAAATGTTTTTAATTACAATATGCAAAAAGGTATGTTTTAATATACATGTGCAGGTAGAGGAAGGTTTTGTAATGTTCTCATTTTTAAGCATTGGAAGAGACAAATGTTTGGTTCTACTGCAACTAGACTACTTTCTCCCAGTACTGCACGTCAGTTCTATTAATGTACTTGTATGTTCAATTAAGTAATTCTGATATGAAATACTAAAAAGCGTAGGCTTTATACAATTACGGTTTGAATAAGTTACATTTTTAAAGCTTCTTAATGATCAAATAAATCATAATAAACTTAACATGTACCCCCATTTATTTGGATGGTGTAATGTTCACACTTGCCTATCAGTTAGTGGATACTGAACAAAGCATCACTACATTATTCTTTGTTGCCACTGCTTTTAGGCATCACTTCAAACTGGCAGGACGTTGCTACTCAGTGAAGAATTATTTGACAGCCCCCTCTTCTGGCAAAAATGGAGCAATGTTTCACAGTCAAAACTATTTGTCCTATTTCTGTTTTAACCCCTGTTGGATCTGTAAAGTTATGACTGTTTTGTTTTTGTATCAATAAAAAAAATAATAATTCTACATATGCTCAGTGGCCACTTTATTAAGAACACCTGCACAATCTATTGCAATCAACTACATCAGCTCTGCCATTAATTGTACCTTTTTGAAAAGTTGAATGTAATTTAATACAGTCAAGTATGTTAAAGCTGGTGTTGTACATTACATTCAGAGGCTTTTTACATTTTTTACTACACACTATTAGAAACTGCTCTGAATACAATGCTGTAAATCAGACTTTACAGCAGAACAGTTGTACAAATGTACCTTATAAAGTGGCTGAGTGTATATCCATATACAGTATATCCATATAGTCTGAATATACCAGTGTGTCGTTTCTATTTTTATTTTATCCTATCATCATACCTTATAACTATATAAATAGACCATATTTTATTGCAGCACATGCTGCAGGTGATGTTGGAACATGTAAGGCGTGAATCTGGGTCCATATTATTGCTTAGCACTTTCCACGAAAACAAACTGTGGAACCGCAGGAACTAAACCAAGAAACCTTAAAAATATTTTTCAGTCCTGGTTCCACTGCCTCAAAAAAATAAAATAAAGATTACACTAATTAGGCCAATGACCAATCAACAAAAGACTGCAGCAAACACGAGGACACGACATTGAGCTATCCAGTCGTTATTTGTATTTACAGAGGGACTCTGATGTCTGAATGAATGAAAAGGAGAATAAAATCTCCATAACATTAGTCTCTAAATTACAGACATACAATCTGCTGAGAGTCTGATGGTTATTTATTTCAGCTATACTACATAACTGTGATGCAACAATTGGTGTTGCTTCCTGTTTGGAATTACCCTGTTCTGTGTTAGGTTCTCCTTGGCTTCACAAAGATTTTCTGTGCGGTGTGGGATTGCCGCAAAGAGTGTTTTACAGTCTAATGGAATAAAATATTTTTTGACTATTGTAGAGGAACTAGATTTAGTCCCTAGTTCCTGCAGTCAAACACAGGTTATGTTCCTGACTTCCTCACAAAGGTTCTTCTTCCTATGGTAGAAACGCCCCATTTAATGTATTCCACAGGACACAGCTGTATGTGCTCCTTCAGTCTCACCTCCTCTATCATGGTGTCCACAGCATCAGACAGTTCAGCTTTAGTAGCGTCACTGGCCACCATGTTCCTGATTCGTAGGCAGTATTCTCTCAGCTGTAACAGTGAGACAAAAAAAACAACATTCAGCACTGCCTCACCAAATACTCAGTCGCTCACTAATATGTGAATTTGAGGAGTTTGAATTGAAGGAAATGTGTGTAAACGCACCTTATGATTAAGGATGTCATTCATTCTGCGCGAGGCCTCCGAGCTGTGTGACTCTGGAAAGCATTTCTTTGGGATGACGCCGTACTTTTCTGAAGAAAGGACAGGATCATTTTGAAAGCAATATTCTAACTCTAATGCTCCACCAGTGTTTTCTTTTGTCAGAAGGTTTACATATTTAGAGTAACTATAGATTATTTTCCAAATAGCCAAACACCTTTGCAATTGCACAAATGACACGGGTTAGTCAATCATTCAACAGGCACTTCTTGTGTCATGAGGAGAACTAACCAATGAGGTTGACCAACATGTCCCACTGTCCTCCGTCATTGGTTGGATTGGAGAGCAGGAACTGGACCAGGCGTCCGTCCACTGGCTCCTTCCTCTGTGCCGTTTCCACACAGGCCTGGAGGAAGTAGTAGCAACGCTCCACCTAGAACACAACAGAGAGACACGGTGAGAAAGCAGAAAAACTGCGTGGGGCTGTACCAACTAATGGAGTGCTACTGTATGTGATGCAGATGTGTAGACTTGAGTTAGAATTATGAATTATCTCGACTGCCGTGAGACTTCACTTGACACCAAAATTAAAGCGTCAAGTTTTTACCTGGTAAAATGCCAGAACAATAAAAAAGAAATAAGTCGCTGGCAGGAGGTGTGTTGGCTTTGGATAAAAGCGTCTGCAAAATGCATAAATGTAATGTAATGTAATGTAATGGCAGGCCTTGTACCTTGTACTTATAAAAACACTGAAAGGAAAACATAGCGTAATTTAAATAGTCAGCATTCAGAGGTGCTCACGAAGAGATGTGACTTCAGACTTGCTTCAGCAGACTGAAGACTTAACTTAGGGCTATAAGGGACTTAAAACTCTACACCTCTGTAACTAACTGAAAGGAGGCAGGATATTCATAGAGCTCGACAGTTAGAGTTAATAGTTCAGTCAGTGTTGGTCCTTACAGCTGGCACTTAGATCAAAAGATCTAAAAAAAAGTGTACTAATGGTGGGACAACCGTCTAAACATGGAAAAGAAAAGAAATAGCGAGAGAGAGCGAGAAACATTTAGCGAGGTGTCACTGTGATGTCAGCCATGGAAGAGCACTGACCACCACACACAAAAGAGGGTTTTAGCAAGACAATTACTGCATAGTAGTAGAGTGCTGCATAATAACACTGAACCCATGCACACACACACACACGTGTGTGCTCTGAATGCAAAACAGCAAAAACATGAATTTAATAGATTGTTACAACACTAATAACTTAAAGACAAAATTTGAAAATTAAAACAACACATCACACACAATTTGCTCATGTGTACTCCTGTACAGAAGAAACTTAATGAATGCAACAACAAAAAACAAAGCTTTTAAAACTATTCAATAATTTCACAATGGAAAGAGATAAATATACAGTACATCTCTCACAGAGTGAAAAACCACACTGAAGAACAGACTACAGACGTCTGTGTGGCTCTGCGTCTTACCTTGTCCCAGAAAAACAGATAGGACTGACTAAACTCAAACTCCTCTATGTTAAACTTCTTCATGAAGGGAAGTCGCATGACGTTGAGGCACGAGAAAATCCAACATCTCCCTGGTGATAAACAGAGGATATAGAAAGAATTTTGAGAAATGTGCAGGTCAGTAAGGGCTAAAAACATTTCACGTTCATTTTATACAAGTAAATAAATAAATAGAAACAACTGGCTGAAGGAAGGACAAATGCATTTATCAGTTATAAAAACCTGCGGTCATCTGTGGAACATGGTCAGCATGGGCCGTCTTCAGGACGTGCATCCATCTCCAGACTATTTTTAAACACAAGACTAACTTTTGTAGCCTACACTAAATCCACAAGCACGAAATGAGAGGTTCCAGCTGCACCACTCATCGTGGTTGTGAGGTTTTGGAGTCCACATAGTAAAACAAGATTTTCAGCCAGAAATCACATGTCATGTGATGTCAGGCCAGATTTTAATACGAGCTTCAGACAATAATGCAGACGGGAGACAGCAGATCCGTAAGTTGTGACGGAAAACAGCCGTAAAGAAATAGATAAGTTGTGGAAGGTTTTGCAGCTTGTGTTTTATTCATTGAAATGCAGACTTGCTAGAACACAAGTGTGTTAAAATGTTTAAATGTCAATTCTGATCTATTAACGTCAGAAATACCTTTACTTAACAATGAGTGATGCTGTTGTCTGGACTCATATGTTAAATCACAAAATGCAATATCTTAGCCTTCTGTGTGTGAAGACCCAAGATCTAGGACATGTCTGTATGGGTGCGTTTCATTTTCTTGTAAATTCTTGTAACACTACATTATGTCCTACCTGAGTTTTTCTGGTTGGTGATGGGCTTGCCCTCTGTGGGAATAGAGTGCTGGAAGATGTGCACAGTATCCTGGACCGTCTGCCGGTGCAGACAAACCTCCAACGGGTCAATGCAGGTCGACACATTCTGGGCCAACAAGTAGCGTGGCTCGGCTCGCAGCCGCTTCAGGAAGGTGGCCACCTTCTCTTGACTCAGACCTGGAGGAGCGGGGGGGTAGAAAGGGAAGGATGAAGGGAAGTATAGAAAGGAGAAAGAAGGAATGAATGACAAAAAAAAGGGTAAAATAATGAAGGTAAGAAGACAAGCAGAAAAAAGTTCACTTGTAACAGGAAGACTTTCACAGCTAGACAGTCAGACAGCTGACTATAACCAAGAGGAGGAATTTCCTACTGTCCCAACTCCTATGACTCATCTGTGCACTTTAGGCATACACACTGCCCACTTAAGATCCGATTTATGGGCACTCATGTGCTCAGATGTCCTAATAATGCCTGGAAAATACCAGATCAATAGTCTAACTAAAAGCATATCCTTTATTGAACACTACAACAGTCTGGCACATCCCTTTTTCCACCAGCCATACAGAGATTATAGTGGAGCATAGACCAATAAGGATGTGGAGTACAATTATGTTCAGAGGTCTGGTAAGGAATACAAAAGGACAGACTTGGAAAAGGGAGAGACAAACCAGGAAGAAATCGAAAATGCTTTCTGGCAGTGCTATAAAGTAACCCTAGGGAGCCGAGGGCTGACCAGAGCTGGCTGGTATCACTCATCTGGCTCCATCTGTGAGGGGAACACACTGGAAAGCTTGTCCAGTCCTGCCGGACAGGAGAAGGAGGGGCGCACACACACACACACACTTTGGACAGAATCAAACTGGCACTGGTGTGTGGTTTGTAATTCCGTCAAATAATGGTGCAGAGCAATTAAACATGGAGAGGGACATTGCCCAGTCATGCATGCTGCCTGGAGTTCGACCCCTCTCGCTCTCTCTCAGCTGCATTCTGTTATTTTCCATCGACACAAAGCTGAGATGCACTCAGCGCCGCACATCAGGACAGTGTCAAACTTCATTAACTGCCATGGCCACGTTATCAGAAAGAAAAGCAGAACCCGACCTAAGGCAGAGAATATATCGAGAGCAGGCCTGCATGGCTGCGCAACGCTGCTTTGCTTGTGCCGCAACAGTTGAGTTTTTTGACACTGATGAGTATGGATGGATAATTAAGACCGGGGAAATAGTAAGACATTAATCTTCAACGTGTAACAGTACCAGCCGCCAGCTTCAAAGTGACAGCACTTAACACAAACACAACATAAGAAGGGTGTGTGTTGAAGAGCAGATATCGGGTCGGTTAGTTAGTTGGTTAGACAGGCTGTTATTCGTCAAGCGGGGGCATGAATGGTGATGACAGACATCCCAGTGGTTTTCTATGGAGAGGGGCCAAGCACAGGTAGCCAGGGTGACTTGCGCATTTACACATCAGTGGTTACATAACTGGCTTTATATTAGCTAAGCACTTTACTATGCCTCTCACTGCTCTATGTGCAAAGGGCTGAACTACAGTTGGCATGAAGCCCAACAGCAGAAGCTCAGTAGATACCCACAGTAACTGACAAAATCACAGTCCAAAGATCAGAGGAATCTGACACTACAAAGGTCTTACTACTAAAGTATAGGAGGAATGTTGGCTATACACACACACACACACACACACACACACACACACACACACACAACAGAACAACGGGTTAACACAGATTTGAGAAATAAACATATGACCAAATCCAAAACCTGGCCTACCGGCAAAAAGTGTTATGAGCCCTGAGGTTAAATGGAGTGAAATCAGACGATACTTCACTGACTTGGCTGGCTCATGGTAAACTTAGATACTGTTTAGAAACATGTTAAAGGAGTAGTGCAACATGTGTAAAACTATTCTCTTTAGGGGTCAAAACGGTGCTTCTTAACAAAAAAACCCCATTTAAATGAATAGCCAACACTTTGAAGAGTTTGGCAGCTTCTGGCAATCCCAACTCCATTCTAAACTAGCTAGCTAACACTAGCTAACATTTCCGGCTCCTGAAGCTGACACCAGCTTTTAACTGACGAGCTGTGGCGTGTTGGCTGTCTGTGTCCACAGTTTGGATGTCGGCACCTTGCTCACAATCTATCGGCATGAACTGTCTACCTAGATGAGTAAACGACGGCAAAGTCATGCTAGCAGGCTGGCATGCTAACGCAATGAATGCTAACTTAGCCTGTTAGCTCCCTCAGCTGTCATCCCCCAACTGTCAAATACAGACTGCGCTCAGGATGCCGGAGACACATACCACCATGGCTGAAACAGGAGAAAGTAGCACTCAACCTACCAGTGTCCATGTTTCCGAGGAGCTTGAGTAGCGTTGTCTGTTTCCCTGAAAAGTCACCGGCTCTTTGTTTATCTCATTCACCGACAGACAGTGTGATGGCAGGGTGCGCTCGTTTGTGCACTCGCGGTCGATCTTTCACGTGGCGGCTGGGCGGAGTTTGCGATCTATATAGGTGAGGGCTCTCTCCACCCTCATAAGCAAAGACTTCCCGCAGGTGATGTGACCCCTGAGAGAGAAGTGACACGGAGCTGCAACACAACGAACGCTATATTTATTTAATAAATATAGTGATTACATTTTAGTTTACACTTCCAACACAAAATGGGATAGATTCTGTAACAAAGTAATACACAACCCATGACTGAGAAACAGCAGGGGGGAGAAGAAAAGATCTGAATGGAAAGCAAGTCACGGATATCTCTTTAAATAGTAAGAGCACTCAGATCCATTCAGATAATACACCTTGCTTCAAGCCCATAAACTTGTGTTCAACACAATAAACCTTTTCTTTCTGGTGTTTCTTTAAACAAAAAGACTTTGCAACACATATTTATCTATTTGTGATTTTGTGTGTGTGTGTTTTGTGCAACAATATTTGGTACATAAGTACATACTGTGACATTACACATATATTAATATTGTTTATTACTGTTATAACGTTTATTGGAATACTGTTTTTTCACACGGTATTCATGCAAATTGTAAACAGATTGTGCTATCTGGTGTAAAATTAATTCACAGCCCACACATGACACTGGTTGAATAACCGGTTGTATGGTGATTCATGTGGACTCAACATAGTTGAAATAGAATTACCCTCATGGTGAATGATGACTCCTGCCGTCAAAGTAACCGAACTAATGAGACACTACCATCGAATGGATGCTGCCTAACATAAAAAAGAGTTCACTTTGGCCTTTCCAGCTGTTATATTTTGCATTATTATCCAGAGGACGCCACTGTTACGTCCTCTGTTATCCCCACACATCATGTGAGTCAGAGGGCACAGAGCAGCATTAAACGAGCGCGCCCAAAGTCAAATTTGATGGAATAATTGCGTATTTTCCATCATTGTTAACAAAATAAAACCAACTATTTGTAAGCAGCCTAATTCAAACTTTCACTGCCCAATAACATCTTAATGTCCAGTATTAACGGGAGGAATGATTACAGCAAGCAACCCATCCTTTAACGTGTGTCTCTTATCAAAAGTGACAAGCAGCTTTTATTGTGAAGGTAATCTTTCCACTTAATATTAGCCCGCAGATTGTGACTGGAAATGTACCTGGTGTAGAAAGTCAAAGAAGGTACCTGAGCTGTAACAGTAATGATCTTCCTCACATCCTTAAAACTTTGCAGCTTTATGTAAATCTGTATTTACACTTTCATGTCTTTATAAAATCGTTTTATATTGCTGTTCCTTGAAAGCGGCCCCTTTCCTTTTGGGAAGTTTATGTTCACATTTATGAAGTCATTGCTTTTCCTGTAATTTAGTATGTGAGCCTTGTGGTGTGTGTGTGTGTGTGTGTGTGTGTGTGTGTTTGGAGGGGGGTTGATCAGTCACTTCCTTCCTTTACCTCCATCTGGACAAGAGCTGCAGCAGGATTAAGGAAATCCTGCCAAATGAGTGAGAATAGGAAAAGAAAGTGAGAGAAAGACCGTACCGAGCTGATGGATTCCCAGCAACAAATTGAAGAAGAGGTGTTGTTTTCCAACTAAGCCATGGATATCATGCAACCTTCCCGACAAGTCCGAGCATGTAGACATCAATCAGTAGAAAGAAAGTAAAACCAGACTATGGTTTACCCTGCTCAGTTACTGTCAGACATGCATAACTATTTCCTCTGCGCCATTGGTTGTCTCTGCCTTCTTCATACGGGTAAGTAACACATTTCAGTTCATGCAAATCTTATTATGAACAAGGTGATTCCGCCCCAACATTGTGTTGCATCTGAGGAACTTGGCAGGCTGCACAGTTTTATGCCTTTGAATTCACCTCTGTTGTAGTAGTATAGTATTTCAGTGTACTTTTTGCCAACACAAGCTGTGGTAACCACAATCATGTTCAAGTGTGTTGTTTGTATTTTTATGTCAAACAAACAGAGCCTTTTTTACGGCAGACATCCTGACTTGTCAAAGTAGGAAAAGTACAGGGTTAGGTAATAACATTAACTATGGCTGCATTCCATTAAGTCTCCCAGTAAACCATGCCACTGAGTGAGCATACACAATATCACAGCTCTGGAACTGGCTCTCCTAAATACAGCTAACATAAATGCTATTAATTCCGCCTCTTCTCACTTTGCCAAGTCAAAAAAGGGTCTATTTGTTTAGTGCCTGTAGAAATGATCTGATGAATAAACAAAGTCTGAACCTGAAATAAGAAAACAACAAAACATTTAGGTGAATCATGTCTGTTAAACGAAATTATGCTATCTTGTTAGTGTCTGTGTGTGTAGTATTTGACATAGAATCTTTGTCAGACAAATAATAATAATCTTTATAGTTTTTGAAAAAAATGTAATAGCTTCATAACAACACTGCGTATTAAAACAGTATCAGTCACTTTTGCACAAAATGACCACATATCCTATTTTTGTTTCTAAAGTTTCTTGTTGCACTTTAATGAGCTAACGGAGATTTCCCTTTTTCAGGTATCCATGCTGAGGAATGCAGCCAGGGCGTTCTGGCAAAACGAGAAACATTTGTTGCACCAGTGGGAGGCAGTCTGTCTCTGTCCTGTGTGGTCCAGCACTGTGGGGACACCTGGACGGGACACTGGCTGTGGAGAAATTCAACTGACGAAAATGTAAGGACCATTGATGAAAGTGCGAGGCACCACTTTACCAGCGTGATGCTCTCTGCCCATCAAACACAAGAAACTTTGAATTTCCTGAGTGTCAACCAATTAGACGAAGGTTACTATGGATACAAAGTTACGTGGCGTGACGGTGACACTGATCAGGGACATTTGATGCTTGTGAATGTCACTGCAGGTATGTATAATCATATGTATTGGCCAAATATGTATCAGTATCCAATATCAGTTTCCATGTCATTTGAGTGCAGGGATGCATGTGTCTGTATATGAAGCGCTAACTCTAAAATAATTGCATTATTTGTGTCTATTATTCCTCCCCCAGCTGTCGCCTCTCAGAGGAGTGTGTTTTACAGGGTTTTAATCTGTGCCAGTGCTTGTCTTTGTCTTCCCATCATTGTGGGACTGGCTTATTGTCTGAGTTTAGAAGTCAGGCCTCAGCCACTTCCCAGGACACTGGGTACAGCTGTGTACACCAGAGACCAACCAAGCCCATCTCCACAGCCTCCAGTTTATCGCCCAGTACCCAAGAAACGTAGCACTGCCTCTCACAAAGGTATCTCATACTTTTACCTTGTAGCCTGTAACCCTGATGAAAAGATGTACTGTTGCTAAAACAGCTTTATTCACTGTATTGTCAATTTGTTTGTATTTTACAGCTCCCTCCAACTCCCAACAATCCTCAACTGAGGTGGGTGAACTTAGCTGTACTCTCCCTGACTAGCCTTGAATATTCCTGTAGTCCATGCATGTGACCTTATATGCGCTTTTTTTTCGCATTCACAATGTTACAGGTGGTGTATGCAGACATTTCCCAGGTAGCAATGAAACAGCAGAAGGCCACCAGAGAGCCTGACCAGTCCACCGTGTACTCAGCCGTCAGATTTTCCTGAATCTCTCTGCATCATTCTTGAGCTCAAGGCCTCACCTGCATACTGTGGAGGACATAATAACATATAAAAGGATCCAGCAGATAATTTCTGTCTATTCATGTCTATGGACTCTGCTGATTACAGTTATGTGGAAATTCTTCTTATGCACGTAGCATAACAGACAGCAAGTGGAGCAGATAATGAAGAGATATTTGAGCATCTATCCGCTAAATCACCCCGAGGTGCTACACAGGCTTTGTGCTATAATTTCACTGATGTTAACACTTTTATTGCTTTGATATGCTTTGAAATGTGAATTCTGATGAGCAAAACATGAAATGTACGAGGTCTCCTGGTGTGTTCATGTACATAAAATATTAAAGTATGACATAAAAATGAAACGACACATAAATGACACAAAATACAACATTTTATTTTAGAATAAATTCTCAATGACACGTTACATAACCAAATATACATATACATGTTTAGACATCTTTTAAATTAATATATTTCCTTTAATCATTTTACCTTGTTAATTAGCGTACTCTGCAGTTACATTTTTACATGACATCAATGCAAAAGAAGTTATCATTTAATAAATTAAGCATATTAACAGAGAAAAGGCTGCAGGGCGTTTAGGCGATACAAACTGAATGACATCTGAACTTCAAGCGTTTGTGTGATTTCTGTCCCTATTTCCCTCCATCTCGAGGGAATCCCTGGTCTACGCTGACTGAACACATTGTGTATTAGTCAGCACATCTGCTTCTATTCCACTAATCATATATATATATATATATGAAAGGTTCTTCTCAAAGAACTCAACAGCTTCCCGGCAAAAAAAAGTTTTTGTCATTTGGGTGAACTGACCCTTTAAACTCTCTGAGATTTGAGTTTCATGTACCTTCTTCCAAAGACCTACCAGCTTGGTTGTTTGCTCACATGGGAAACACATCTGTGTGTCTTTAAGCTTTTTCTTCATTAGCACACTCCCACTTTGCCCTGCTAACTCTAGTTAGTGTAGCTCCATGCTAACATTATGGTATAGTTGAAGACTAGCGTAGACCTATTGTCCTGTTGTGCTTGTAAGCAACTGGCTTTGCAATTTACTTCTAAGAGATTTTGAGATAACAACTAACAAAGCGTAAAATCAAAAATACAAAACCAAAAAAAAGCTCCAAGTTCACATTCAAAGTGTTCTTCCAAAGGTGGTTCAAAGGTTCGTTTAACCTGAAGCGTTTTTTTCAAGTCATCTTCATCAGCTCACACGCTGGGAAACTTTAAACCCGGAGACTTTCCTGTCGAAAAGTTCAACCGAACATAAACGCAAATACACAGAGCTAGCAAGCTTCAATGGGAGGTATCAGAAGGTGAAGTGCAACATCTATTTTCAGGAAATGTGGGTGTCAATCCGCTACCCACAACTGTGCTGTAACCGGATCCAGAAGATTCTTGTCCTCTCACATAGTGAGAGAGACAGACAGACAGAGGAAGAGACACAGAGAGAGCATCAGGGGCTTTTGATAGATTGTAAGGCGCAGCTTTGGCTAAAATAAGCTTATGGCAAAATGTGTTGGCAGT
The DNA here is from genome assembly GCA_036023655.1 of Nannoperca australis. Classification (NCBI taxonomy): domain Eukaryota; kingdom Metazoa; phylum Chordata; class Actinopteri; order Centrarchiformes; family Percichthyidae; genus Nannoperca; species Nannoperca australis. The sequence goes on along the minus strand of JAVQJD010016277.1, from coordinate 27,030 downwards.
GTCTCCTACTGTGCCTGATATGATCTAATTTCCACTAACCAAGCACTTGAGTTCAGGGATTTGAAGTCACCCTTACAGATACAGGACATGCTGTCATAGGTATCAAGTGAATCTCAGAATCTCAGTCTTGTTTCTAGTGCAGTAGACATCAATGCAGCAGCTAGCAAGGTAAAGCATCTCAAAAATCAAAGATGTTCCCTAGAAAAGCATTTTTAAATGCAAAGAACAAGCTCAGATCCTACAGTGGGGAATTGAGACACCCAGCGTTGTCATCTCTGAAACGCTGCAACAGGAAGTCTACATTATGTTTCTGTGCGTGTGTGTGTTTGTCTGTGTGCCTGCATACTTTTCTTTCAGGCAAAACAGGAACTGTTCCCAGACGTACCATTTAAGGGCAAAGGCAAAAGGGAACATACGGGTGTCTGACAATTCTGACTTTCCACTGAGCACTCAGTAGTCAAGATAAAGAACAACAGCTCGTTACCATTGTTCTAGATCACCGTGTCTCTCACTAAACAAGATGCTTGAGGACAAAAGCTGAGGCAGAGACTAGCTCGGCCTACACTCCAGTATTACAGCCATGCTAGGACTTCCATTTGATGTCAACAATTAACAACTGAGATGCAGCAACTTGTAACATTGGCAAAGTATTGACTGATTTCTGTAGCTAAAGGTTGGTTAAAAAGAAAGCCAACATGTCAGCCGCTTCTCCTCACTATACACTCACAGTATTAGTTTATAGTGTGTGGGGTCTCTGGTGCAGGTAGTAATCTTGTCCGTGGTTTAGGGAGGTGGCTCTACAGTGATTTTATGTTGTTTTTTTTGTTGGGTTTTTTGTTTTTTTTGCAGCTCCGTCAGCCCGTGCTGTCCCTTTGTGCAAGTCGGATATTTCTGTTCCTCAAAGCTAGTCAGACTGAAAGACAGAAAAGCCAGTAGAGAGGCCAGTTAGAGGAGAGTGTTGGCTGACAGCATGCATCTTTCAATCTGGGTCTAAGTTATAACCTTGCATGTTTTAAAAATGTTTGATGTGTTCCTTTTTCACGATACTTTATATTTATGAAAATGTAAAAAGGCAGGCATAACAAGACTTACAGCTGTGGACGAGTGGCTCATTTTGTCAAAACGGAACTTCAAGTTTGACCTCGGTGACGTCTTACTTCTCCCATCTGCTGAATATGGAAAAGAAAGGAAGGGAATGCTCGTTAGAGACCATCTGTCATCCCTAGGATGTAATTCTGTTAAAAGGCAATAGGATCTGAATACTCTCTGTGTTTAAATTGTAGGTTTACCTGTTGGACTGCGGCACATAATGACAGGGGTACCTGATCCCTGGCTGTCAACACTGAGGGCAGGACTAAAGGCAGAAGAGGACGCTATAGAGGGATGGCTGGCCTGGGGGACAGAGAGAGCCAAAATTATTATTATATTATTATTATTATTATTATTATTATATATTATTATACTGTTATATTTTAAACTGTAAACCTTCCCATCAGCAAAGTTGGGGGCACTGAATGTGCAGCCAGAAGTAAATTCATTATGAGTAGTTTTACAGCAGTTTAATAGTTTGGGAAATACACTTATTCATCATTTGTGAAGCTGCAGCCAGCAGCCGGTTAGCTTACCTTAGCATAGCATAAAGACTTGAAATAGGGGAAAACAGAGTTTGGCTCTATCCAAACGTTAAAAATAATCCCCCATCCAGGAAATCTGGACTATTTCTTGGCCAGTAGCAGTAACTTTCTTGAGTTTACACATAACACCACATAAAACCACAACTTGTTGTTTTTGCACTTGCGTTTCCAGTCTTTGTGCTAAGCTAAGCTGAAGGGCTGCTGATGGTAGCTTAATAATGACCGTACAAATATGTAGAACAATTCCTTTAAAATAATCAAAATGTAATGTTGGTGAAGGTATTTTAAGGCAAAGAAAAATGTGAACTGTTCTAATGTTTCCTTGTGACTTTCACTTTACTGCTACAGCAGATCAAGCACTACTTTAACTGATAGGCAACACTATCAGACATTTCTTGGAAATTACAAAGGGAGTTGCCTTTTATGTCTATTTAGCTCTGCTCCCTCCCCTTTAAGGCAAACAAGCGCAAACAAGCTCACTACACTGTAAACAACAAATACAGTGGGACAGTGCTGTACTCACTGTGTCCAGTTCTTCCAGAGCTTCTGTTTCTCCCGTGGTGCTGCTGAAGCTGCTGGTGCTGGATGAAGAACGAGAGATGTTGGGCCTGCCGCCGCTGCACTCTTTCAGCTTGATAAATGGCCTTTTGACGACAACAGAGTGGAACAGATGTAAACAAACTGTTCTACAGAGGACTTTGACAGAAGAACTGGAAAAGAAGCATGAATTTCGTCTAAAATTATGTCTTTTGATTACACATCTGTGGTGACCCCATTTCAGACCATTGACAAAAGACCAACTTCATCTCCCTCTACGGACTTAAGAGGAGTGCTGACATAATCTCCAGGAACTAGTATTGATCCTACCTCTCTTTGTTGGGGCAGATCTCAGGTGAGCTGGGATTGGATGATGTCTCTGACCTCACTTCTTGGGACAGCGGGCAGATCTCTGCAGGCTTTTGGCCGTCGCTGCAAACAAAAGAAGACATTAATGCCAACAGCATTGTGACGACTTCCTGGCCTCATGCAATCTGTACAACACAGACAATGTTGGTTGTCTGTGGTTTAAAATAACCATGATACTGACCGGGAAATGCAGTGACATTTAAAACAGTGAGTCCTAAACACCAACCTGCGGGTGTGTTTGTCCGACGGGGTGTCCGTGCTGGAGTGGAGACGAGGGAAGAGTCCTGAGCGGCGTTTCACTGGGCTCTTCAGAGGAGACTTGGCTGACAACACAGGAGGCTGAAGAGCACAGATTATTATTAGGTTCTCCTTTTTTATGTGACAAACTCGTATTACTCTTATAGTTGCCCCATAAATAATGGCTTTGTCTTTCTGCATACTTTATACCCTTTAACTCACAGTGAAGGTGCTCTTTGTGCATTCGCTGGTGCTCTGCGGCAGTCCACCTCCACTCACGCTGGCTGGGACCCCACCTCCAACCCCAGGACTCCTGTGACGGTGGGACCCCACCATGGTCTCCATGGAGTGGCTCCTGACACGCATGGCTCTCTGGAGGAGGGAGAGGAAACCAGAGAATGAGTGGATGAGGGAGGGGAAGAGACAGGGGAGCACAGAGCAAAGGGAAAGAAGCAGAGGGGTAAAGGAAGGTGTGCGCGTGGAAGGACAGAGAGGGGAACGTGTGGTGAAGTGAAATAAGTGAAATGGGGCACAGAACAAAAGTGAGGATTTATCAGTTTAAATGCAGCATTAATGTTAATGTCAGAATGAACTTTTAGATTCATAGATGCTGTTGTGCAATATAACCACCAGAGGGCGCCATTCTTCATAAAAGAAACTAAATGAGTTGAAGTGGATGACTGAACATGACTTGTAGTAATCCTTAATATTCTAATGACTTTATATTCATTTAGTGATAAAAGAATCCAGAGTCCATAATTATTTCCAGCCAGTAAAACTGAAATAAAAAAGCTGGTATATAAGATTTTACTGTTCTGTCTACTTCAGAAACAGCATGAAGCACTTCTGTTCTTTGAAAGTAACACAAACAACGTCACAAAAAAAGAATGTTTATTAATGACTTGCTGATCCTCTGTTGAATTTACAGTGAAGCAGACAGATAATACACAGTCACTGCCAGGACAGAAATGACAACAGCGCCCCCTGGGACTGACTGCAGAAAGTGCAAAGTAGCTGTCCATAACGCCTGTGAAGAGTGAGAGAGCCAGATTGTCACATCGGTCGCACATTCTTCTTACACACACAGATGGATATACACATTGTAATAGTTCTATAAACATCGCTTAATCTAAAGACGGAAAGAGTTATGCTAGCAAATGAGAGAAAAAGATACAAAATAATTGAGATTAACAAAGAGACCACTTTTTACACATACATGAGCACAGCAGTGTTTGCATTCGTTTTTACACACACTGATGAATGCACATGCCTACACGCCCGCACACATTTGAAGTGGCAGCAAGGCCACCGATGTTTTACCACTTTAAATCGTTTTGTCGACCTGTGACATTTAGTTAGTGACCTACAGCAAGAAAGCCTCACACTCTTGTGCTGTAATGACGGTGATTAAATAAATGTCACAGAGCTGAGAGATTACGTGGTGTCACATATTACTTTGTCTAGCTTCATGTTCACCTTGAAGGACTCTAGCAGACCCCCGTGTCCCCCATTCTCCATCTTGTCCTCCTCTCCAGCCTGGCCCAGACCCAGCGTGGCCTGGCTCTGTCTGTGCAGCTCATCATGGAGGTTGTCCAGCAGCGCGGCTCGCGTTCGCCCCTGGAATCAGTTCACACACACACACACACAAAACTCATTTAGGCAAGCATCAGGATGGTGATTACGGAGGCGAATGTGGACGAAGCTGAGCAGCAATTGAAGGCATGCTGTGGCAATTGAGTGTGGTTGTGCGATCGTGTGTCACCTCTAGTTTGGCAAATTTGTCGGATTTGTAGCAGGCATTTTCGGCATTGATCAGCTTTGTCAGCAGGAAGTCTCGAAACTCAGGACCCTGGAGAGAGAGAGAGAGAGAGAGAGAGAGAGAGAGAAGATGAACCAGAAGAATGGGGGCAACAATGAGGAAAGTAAAAGGTGACCTTTGTCAGCACCATACATATTACACTATTGCAGCATACTGTGTCTGATCAACCTCACTGATATAAATCCTCGTCTGCCTCAAATCCTCTCTTTGTCCTCATATGCTGCAAATCACGTCCCATTAAGTAACCGAATCTTGAAGATTGTTTTTACAATGCAGATTCCTCTTTGTGACAAGCATCTGAAATAAAGCCAGTCATTCTGGCTGATGGAAGAATGACTGGCTTTATTTACAGTGAGTGCTGCAGAATCTCTGCAGCTGAGTAAAAGGACAGAGTAGGATAAAATGGAAATATTCAAGTAAAGTAATAATAAAAATTATACATTTTATTTATACAGCACTATTTTTCTTGAACACAGCATAGTCCAAGTGATAATCCAAAATATCATCTCCTGCCTAATGCAGCTTTCTCTCTTGCACAGCGTGATTGGCGGCCACTGAATTGACATTGTCAGATAAATGAAGAGATGATTCACCGAACACTTTTTTCCGAATACATTTTGAATCTAGCCAAAAGGTTGAAGTCTAACTGAAGTCTTTAGTCATTGGTGTCAACGTCAAAAAGTGGAGACGAAAGTCTTTTTTGAATGTGTCAAGTCACAGTGATCAGATTATGACTTCAGCATAGTATATATTCCCTGTGTCTCTTACCTTCCTAAAGACAGCTGGGTTTGGGAGAGGGGGTCCAAAAGGAGGCACATCCTCCCTCGCTGTAACAGACACCTGTTGACATAAAACAAATAATTGTCACACGTTATTAGCGTGTATTTCAGGAGGGCTGAATCAAAGTCTGAGGGAATCCTGAGAACACGTCAACGCGAGTGATGAGTGATTCATCATGAACTTTGTTGTGCTTCTGCTGTTATTTGTGTTTTTTGCCCAGTATTCAGCTGACAGGGACTACTGGCAGTTTCAAACACTCTTTACAGCTTGTTTATTTTACTCATTTACAGTTATTACAGAGCACCCACAGGCCCGGTTTGTACCTTGTATGTTGTGTGCTCTGTACAGGGGTTCTCAACCTGCACGAGCACATAAGCATGCAAGAAGTTGGAGGCAATCATATCTGGAACAAACGGTGTGGGGTCTTCCTGGAAAACTGTGGCCACAATGTCATTTCCTATGTGCCTTTTCCTCTGGAGCTAAAGAAGCAGAGGAAAAAATATTTATTAGTTGTCAACAGATTTTAGTTTGGTGGTTGTGTAGATCAGATGACACTTTAAAAACAACAGCACAATTTATGAGTCTTCTATGACACATAAACAATCGTCTACAAAGAGATTTATTTGTTTCCAAAGAGGGTTTTTGTGGCTTCACATCAAATAACTTGCAAACATTTGATTTCACATTTAGCCACAGCTTACATAATAGCAATTTAGCAATGAACAGCACACCACATTGTCAATAACCACAACTTAACAGTTTAATATTGACATATTGGAGCAAAAGGATCCAGTTATATCCATTGTGCCTACGCTAGAATAAAAGTCTTGTACCTGCTGAACGTCTCCCTCAGTGAAGGGAAGCTTGGTTGACACATGGAACATAATCTCTCTGTGTCTGAAGACAGTGTAGACAGATTCAGACCCTGTCTGTCCGTGGGACACATCCAGCCCACCGCGGAACCTGTCGCATTATGAAAGCACATGTTGTCATGGTCCCTGCATGGACTCCAGCCTTCAGTAAGAAGATAATATTACATTTTATGTATTTCAAATGTCAGTTTCATCATAGTTTGTGCTTAACTTGCTCCAGTGCCACCTAAAAGGGTCGTGCAGTTTGTCATAATGTGTTAGCTATAATTTAAAGCCTCCCTAACTGTAAAAGTGTTACACAATAGAAAAAGCCTGCAAGACAATAAATACAGAGTACAAAGCTCTGATTACTTGTCCATGTGGCACTTTCTTTTCTCGGATCTGTTCACTAAGCAGTTTATCCTGATTGCACGCTGAGGCCGAAACATCAGAACAAATTGCTCCAAGGTTACAGTAATTAAACCCTGCTATTCTCCTTTATTGCAGTACACTTTACCGGCATCCTTCTTTTGATCCTTGTGGACCCTTTTTTCTCCAGTTTCTATTTATTTTGAAATTTGTGAATCCTGCCACCTTTTTTAAATTTTGATTGCACTTTGCTCTGCTTCTCGTATCTTACTCAATTGCTTTCTACTCCATCCCTTACCCTTTAAAGTCCTGGAGTTCAATGTTATCACCCAGGGTACTGAGAAACTCCATGAAAGCCGGCGTCTCGTTATTGTTCCCAAACAACTCTTCTTCTGATGTCTGAGAGAAAGAGACACGGAAATGGAGGATAGAAAAAAGGGCGAAAGATACATGAGATAAAACAGTGTATACGATCAGATGGTGTCTGTGAGGTAGTTTGGAATTCACTGAGAAAATTGACTTACCTGTCCAAACTTCTGGTAGATGACTCCAAATTTGAAGGTGTTGTTCACCTCGTGTTCATCATAACCCACTATCAGCTGGGATCCCTGCACATAAACAAAAACGACTACTTTTTACTGAGGTTACTTATCTCACTTGGCGTGTTACACACTTTGTTCTTGCTGTGGTAGTTTGGAAAACATGTTTTCCTGTTCACCAACATGTCTCTGGGGCAAATTTATTGGGCCGTCGTTACGTAAGCCTGACATGCAACAAACTGTCACGGCCCTCAGCGAGGGCAGTAATCCTGTCGCTGCCTCTTGCAGACTGAGACACAGATGGGTTTTTTTTCCTTTCCCGAGGCACAGGCTGAGAGCATGCTCCATCACACTCCTCCACGGGGCTCACAGAAGGAGAACCAGATCCATCATATCCATTTTAAGAAGTTGTTACCCTCTTGTATCATCAGTCAGTTTTGAATAATGAACAGGGCAGATGTTAGAGGTAGGAGGCTTATGAGGGCAAAATGTGATAAGTTGTGTGCTGTTTTTCTTGTTTAGAAAAGGACATTAAGTGAAATGTTAATGAAGATTGGATGCCTACAAAATAATTAAAAGGAAACACTGCATGAATTCATGTAAAAAAAATGCCCCAGGTCTTAAATAAAGGGCTAGAAATACTTATGGACATACAGAATATATAAAAAGTTCTTGATGAAGGTTATTACTGAATGTAGCATTGGGACTTTTAACACAACATTCCCCCTTTGTCTCTCAGCAGAAGCAGAAAGACAGGAAAAGGAAAAGGTAGCTCGTGTCAGCTTGGATTAATACATTTATAATTGGTTAGACGAGATGTGGTCAGACTGGTTATTAATGAGGTCACAATGTGGGAGTTTAGGATGAACTCACTCGAGGGTACAGGACAGGGTTGAACTTCAGCCCTGTGGCATCGTCACACAGAAGCTGAAAGAAGAAAACAGACTCACTATATTTGATTGAAATCTCATTATATATACTGGGAAATAAACTTACTTTTTCATGCCATTGAGTTTACACACAAAAGGTTACTTAGAAAGCTAATAAATTTACTATTTACAAATAAGTTAAAATGTATTTTTTGCCACCTATAAATCAAAATAGTTAACTCAATGTACATCCTTCATAGGGACTGTTTCCCTGTTTCTCTTTTGGAAGCAAGTCATCAAAAACATGCTGGCTGTGTGGGTTAAACTCTGCAGCCAGAATCTCTGCAGTTGTGTTAATGAGGAGATGGGTCTCTCTTACCAGCGGCTATATCCAAACAAGAAGGTTTTGTTTCATTTTTATGTCTAGTGTTGTATAATATTTTTATGCATTGGAAAAGTTCATGAAAAAAAAAAACGTGAAATGATTAAAGTGGCAATAGACAACTTTTCAGTGTTTACCCCCAACTAGCGTTTCCAAGTGGTATTATTGTGGCCGCCGCTGTCGCAAAGTCAAGCGGATAGCTTTCAGTTTCCCTCAGAGCCTAGCTACTACCAACAACACAGGACACACTGTGGAATTGTTTCTGTGAAGAAACGATCAACGAAATGAGCATGTTCACAGAAGAGGTAAAGTGACATTGTGATCATTTATCACTGAGTAATAACATAGTTTGAGTATATGTGACTACAACGGGTTGGTTAAGGGGGTGGAAGAAGAAAACACTGTCATCTAGTGCTGCTCATGGTGTAAATCTTTATCTGCTCTTTAGTGCACTGAGATACCTTCTGTTGTGATTTGTAATTGTATTAATAAAACAGAACGGAATTGGTTTGTTTTCTGGCTGCTAGCTGTAGTGTTTTGGACAGTAGCGAGGCTGGTCCAAAGCAAGAAATAACCGTAAGAGTTCTCGATCTCTGGAGGCAGAGTAAAACACCCGGTAGTCGGTTTGAAACCCTCTTAAGTCCCGCAGCTCGCCATCGAGTGAATGCCAGTCTGAAGTTCATGCTTGTTTTTTATCACTCTCCCTTTTCACAGTTACTCCGGTTGTTTCCGCTAGCTGGGCATAGCTACCAATAGCTACAGGAAAATCCTGTGTGCCGTGAATTGAGCTTTCTTTTTCCCGGCAGATCGTACCCGGGAGCAGACAGAATTGCACAGTGAAAGCGAGACCAGAGTGTAAACACCAATGGTGTCATTATTTTATAGCCATTATATTGTGCAATCAACATTTACTTTATAATGATAACTTAAAGCAAAAAAGTTGTCTTTTGTCACTTTAAAGTATGGGACCAGTAGGCTGCTGAAAAGATATCCTTCTCCCTTAAGCTGCCTCTTTTAGTTAAGAGCACTTACACCATACGTCATATCTTACCTTGGCAATCTGGGGTACACTGGGCAGCAAGTTGATGCCTGCTAAAGAGATCCTGTCATGGACTGTTTTGATCCTTGATCTGCAACAGACCGAGAAGAGGAGCTGTGCTTGTAAGATCGCTAGATTGTAGATTTGTTCCATCAAAGAGATTTCTTGACTCCTGAAGTTTTAGCTAACACCTAGTTTATATGCAATACACTGACCATGTGAAATCAGGGAAAGTCTATGCTCATGATGAGATCAATCTCAGCAAGTCTCAACAGAGGAAATAAAGAAACAGAGAAGAAAGACAGCAACTAGTGATGGGCTGACAGATACCAAATGTAGAGATACTGGCGATATTACTGACATCATTGCTGTCACCTGTCAAAGAGGAGATTAGCCATCACCTACTGCCCCCTCTGCAGCGCCCACAACAGATAATCGACACAGCATTACTTCACTGTTCTTCTAGCCTGTTAATGAAAATGTCACCAACTGTGACAATGGCAGGAAAGCTGTCCACTACAGCAACACAAATCTGTTCAGAGTTAATCATGACAAAGAACAGCAACGAAGGAGAAAGGAGGAATAATGCCCAAACCCATTTGTCTGTTAGTTGTTGGTCCACCAGTTTGAGCCAGACTGGAGTATCTTAACAACTATTGGATCGATTGCCATGACATTTTGTACAGACATTCATAGTCCCCAGAAGATGAATCCTCCTGACTTTTACTCCTAGCCCCACCATGAATTAGACTGTTTGGCTCTGATTGGAATGTTTTTGCATGGATTGTCACATAATGTGGTAAAGACATTTACACATGATCAGGATGATTTGTAATAACTTTAATGATCTAGCTGCACTCCAAATTTCAAATTCTTTGGTGTATCCATCACCATCAGTCTCAGCTGTATTTGTGTTTATTGCTAATTAACAAATGTTAACATGCTAACACACTAAACTAAGATAGTGAACATTATACCTGTATAATATGATCATGTTAGCATTGTCATTTTGAGCATGTTGATCAGCTCAAAGCACCACTGTGCCCAAGTACTTTACAGCTTCACAGAGCTGCTAGAATGGCTCTTGGCATTGGATTAAAAAGCCTAGTTGCTGGTATGGCCCATCACTAACAGGAACAAGGAGAACAATCTAACATATCAGACAACAAGAGGACAAAGAAAGCCTGCACACCAGGAGAGCAGAAACGTTAAAGACAAACTTTTATAGCCTGGACTCACTAGAAATATGGACTGTACATAAAAGGGTGAAACTCAACATTAAGAATGGAGTGTTGATATTAGACATTTCTGTTATTGTACCTGAGCATGATGCGTAGGAACTCCTGTCCCTCAGCCTCCTCGTGTTTCAGAGACATGATGAGGTTGCCTATGCTGCTGCCAGTGCAATAATAGTTCATGTGTTCCTGGATATATGAGTGTAGAAAAGAGGGTGCGAGAGGCCGAGATTTTAGGTCAGACACAAAAACAGACTTTCACTGCTAGTGAACACAAGGTGAAACTGACTAACCTTGCCTAGGAAGTGTTTGCGGTAAGCGCGGGCTGTGCTGTTACACTCCAGACGGTAGCTATGCCCCCCACCAGGGCTCATTCCCTCTCCTCCATCCTCCTCCTCACAAAAACTGGACTCTGAGGAGGAGGGGGTCCCTGCTGGCGCCTCCACATCCTCAATCCAGTAACCTCCGAACTGTGGCAGGATTACCTGGGGGTATGGACCACCTTTCTCCAAGACCTTGGACAGAAGGGAAGCAGGGAGGAAGCAAATTAGATACTATCAAACATATGATAAAATGTAATAGCACTGGGTCTGGTACATGCAAAGTTCTCCAAAATTGCACCTGCATAGGGCAAGACTGTTAAGCATGTAATAATTGTACGCATGTAATATTGTATTATGAGTATATTACATGAGTGAAAAATGACTCACATCTTCTATCCGTGGGTAGGGGATATAGTCATCCTGTAAAACAGAGGACACACACACTGTTAGAAGGCCTACTTTTAACACAAGTGAACATCACTGACTTTCACCACAATGAGACAGTTGCAAGCAGAGCCACAATCACAGGAACAGTAAGGTAACACAACACGTCATATGGACTCTCAGGTGATGATGCAACAGCCCGTAATGCACAGTCATCAACAAAAGTCAATGAGGGTGTACCACTGCTTGATGATGTCAGAGATGTTTTGATTGAGTAGCCCCAGGGGTTAAGAACTGTTATGGGCATGTAGTCGTTTGTCAGTCTGCTAGTGTAGCAAAGCTGTATGACCTCTAAATACTGCTGAGGCCCGTCTGCACCGCTAAGAGCGCAGCGCTATGGACAGCCAGGCATTTGTATTCTGCAGCAGCAGGAGTCAGGATACTGGCAGTCCAGAGCGGATCAATTGACATTTGGAGTTTATTCAACTTATAATCAATCAGATCAGGAGGCTATTGATTTTGTACTTTAAAAGCCCTGAGAAAAATTTGAAAAGCATTCACTGGGGTGTTCTGAGTCCCTCATAGGCTGACAAGAACAACTGCAGAGCAAATCAGGAGGCATGATGAAGCAGTGATGAAGGCAAACAGGCAGAGAAATGGAGGACAAAACAACACAACTGGTGAGATGTGTACAGGTGTGTGTCTGGTGTCTGGTCACACCTTCCATTTTTTCGTCTCTTCAACTTTAGGGACCTTATTAGTGTCCGCACGCAGCGTGAGGATGGAAAAGCACAAGGGTCAAAAAGCAAGTTCCATTTATTTTTGTGCATTTAAAAACGGTCCTGGAACATGGCACTCTCCTTTTCATACCTCACCGTCTCTGTTTCCAGATCACAACTGAGTGAGTCATACATGCTAATGCACTGCTCTGCACACACACACACACACACACACACAGGTAATTCCGACACTTAGTCATCCTCTCTCTCTGAATTCAGCTTCCAGACGAGTTAAGTGTTCTTTTCTCTTATCTGTCATTGCCTTTTTTTGGGACACAGCAGAACTGAGACACAGGACAGTATTTTGTATATGCAGATTTGAAAAGCTAGTCTGATATACATGCATTATATTGGTCAATTATGGTCCAGGCCCAGTGGAACATCTTGTCTACAAGGCTGAGCATACACATGAGGAAGTGAACATGTGTGGGGGGGATTCAGAGTAATGAACATACACACCACTATCATCACTTCTTACACCCCCAATCATCCCAAGAATCAGATAGCAGTCATTTCAACCGTACAAGTACAGACTCACTTCTCAGTCTAGTCTGTAGTGGTGTGTGTGTCTGTCTGAGTGCATATTGATAGCAGCAGTTGTTACAGTCACTGGGGAGTCATTGTCAACAATGCGAGACTGATCACAAAGATGCTCTGAAGAGACTTACATTTTCAGTCATAGACAGAGAGATGAAAAGGGGACAAAGGAAGAGGGAGGAGAAAGAGGTGGAAAGGGGCGACAATAGGAGAGGAAGAAGAAAGGAGGCGAAGGAAGAGATTGGGATCAAAAAGGTGACCTTCATCAGTACCATCCAGATTAGAGTATGGAAGCAGACTTTGAATACTTGGTTCCAAATGTGGAGTCAGAGCTCAAGAAAGCAGGTCGACATTCAGAAAAGATGGATGAGGTGCACGGTTTCTTTGTGTGTGTGTGTGTGTAGGACTGATCATCAGGCTGCATTGACTGACTATCATCTACCCGTCACACACACATTTTCAGCCTGCACTACTGCATCTTTCTCACCTTTCTCCTTTTGTATTACTTAGGGAAAATCATAATTCAAAATGAAGGGATAATTCTGCCCTTATTTTTTTTGCCAACATAAAAAGACCAAAAACAAGAACTTTTCAACTTAAGAAACAACTGGGCACTATTTTTAACAGTGGGTTAATACACATGAAGTACTCTAGTGAGTAATTACAGCAGCAAGACGATGTATGTGAAACTACAGTGCCCATGTTTATCCTAGTATTGCTAGGATAAGCTACACAATCAATAGCAATTGCTATTAGGAAAAATTCATTGATGGTTTTGGTCTTTTTCATGGGATTTTGATAATAAGAAAATACAGAATATAAGCAGACTAATCTTTTAAGGAAATGTATGACTCAACTGACTCAACTTTCCTTTCAGTGACTAGTCAGTTCTACTGGACTGCTGTTAGTATCTATGCAAAGCAAGTTTGATTAGCTGCCTTAAAGGTCAAGGTAATTTAATCTCAACTGAACATTTCCAGTGAGACCTGGCACGATTCACACATTTTGGTAATCTCATCGAGAACCACAAATCAATATTTCCTTCTTTTTCTGTGGCTTTCAGTTCTCCTCCAACCTTCTTTCTCCTCTTCTTCTCTCTTTTTATAACCCTCATCTGTCCTCAGGCTAGTCAAAGCCTGTGCCCTTAGGTGCCAGTGGGGGGCACAAAGTGATCGCATACAGAGAGAGAGAGACTTTTAATAAAAAAAATCATTGAAGTGTTATTCTTCCCCCGAATGCCCATTATCCAATCTGAGCAACAGGCTAAACACAGCAGGCTGACCTACACTGATTGAATCAGCAATGGCTGTCTCATCCTTGTATACGTTAAACGTGGCTGTGGTCATAGAAAAAGAGAGAGGACTGACACCATCTCATAGTATGTCCAGTTCTGTTCAAAGTTTTACCCAGTTACACTGCACGTATGCAACTTTTGCTAAATGGTACAAACTACAGGATTACAGCAGAGAAAGAAACTGGATTCACAGGAAAGAAAATAATGAATAAGAATGTCATACCTGCATCCTCTCCAGCATATCAAAGAACTCTGCAGACTGAAACACAAGAAGATTACAAAACATGTAAAAAACTCGTTCAGTCAGTATAACAGCTCGTCACCTTTCTGTTGGCTCTAATTTTCACCTCATACAAGTGTTTCAACACTAACAAAAATCTCTGAATTTAAAGCTTGTACATCTGTAACATTGGTGTTGCAGCAGATCTTGCCACCAAGCTCACTGCGTATGACTCTTGTCCACAGTATAAACTTAGCTAAGTCAACAGGGCAGGGCAGGGGAGATACTTTCCCATCAGCCTCTCACACCCACATGCACACACACTGATAAGCAACCAGTTCCTCAGAAAGTAACACACACTCACACAAACGCATGCATCCTTGAGTGCATTCACACATCCACGTCCCCAGGGCTTCCACCTCATCACATAAACAAGTTGTGAGGGTGATAATGGCCTGCATGTTTTGTGTCTTTGTGCCCACATTTATACACATATATAACGTGAACATTTGTGCAGGGCGGTGTAGGCTATGCATGCGTTCACACACGGAAGATGTCAGTTCATGGCACCAAATTAAACTTCCTGATCAACAGAAAAGTCTGGTTTATAGGAAGAAATTCACAGTGCTGTGCTTCCTCTTTAAATGACTACTACACAGTATGCTGATGTTAAATCACAATGAACCACAATGAACCAATGAAAAAAAAAAAGGACCTGCTTTCAATGGAAAAAATAACATTAACAAGAATAACCCTCTTTGAATTACTTTGACAACCAATACCGCACACTAACATGAACTGTTACACTGCTCCAGCCTGGATGCTGCACATTCAGTAGCGCCATAAAGGAACTAGGAAATAAATGCCTTACCCATGAACCGTTGCTCCTTAACCAGGAAAGTCTAAAAAGGCGATTAACTGCTATAGCCATTTGAATCTCTGTATTCTAGCAGTAAAAAACTGAGTTGACTACATTTACACAGCACTCCTGTGAATAACTGATGTTATTCCCTACACTCTGTTACCTGCACTTACATGTAAGCCAAAGAAATATATTATTACCACTCCCACTGCCGACAGAACCACTCACACTTTACAGAACGTGTCAAGGAGTCAATATTTACTAGTTAAAGATGTTGTAATCTGATACAGTGCTGTGTGAGTCAACACCAGACAGCCAGCCCAACAATACACACAGCTGTATATATATCTGTAAGATAGCAACAAAGTGACTCTCAGCCACCTGCACTTTACCAAGAGGTGGTTTAGTGCGCTTTTGTGGTTCTTATGGGATCTTATGAGGGTGACAAAAGGAAGTATGAAAGGAAGGAGGCCTCCTGAAATCTCCTGAAAAGCAGATTTTGCAGCTTTAGCCTTTTTGTTTTTCTTTGTCTTTTGATCTATCGAGGTGTGAGCGGTACGTCGTCACAGACAGTGACAGTGACTGCGACAGTGTAAAAGACAGGCTGATGCAGATCGTCCCGGGTGAGATCCTGCAGCGCTGACAGTGTGTTCAGTCATCATCTATATTCCCTACAGTGACCAGACAAGAGCAAGGACAAGAGACACCTGTCTGTCTTTCTGCTTAACCGTCAATCTAAAACAGGACTTGTATTTGTAACATTTTTTATTCCATCTCTTTTATCAAAATGCCTTGCTATGCTAATTTGTCTTCTCTTCTCTCCTATTGCTACTGTCCTTTCTCTTTTCCTCTCTGCCTGATTTCTGATTTCTTTATTTTTTCTCTCTGTCTGTATTTTGTGTGTACCTATAGAGGAAGGGCCCAGCAACAACATCTGCATCTCTTATCTCCCATGGCAACCTGCTGGGGCTACCACAGACAGCAGGGCAGATTAGACCAGCATCCTGACACACTTGTTGGCTGCTAGAATTCACACATATCCATGTAAAGTCATGGACATTATCATCTGCACATTGACAGCAATGATAAGTCACAGGGACAGTGGCCTCTATGTCTCATAATTGTTATGTTCAGGGTTAAAAAAATTAAACAGAATTTAACTATAATTATTTATTTAATTTAAGCTATATTTGGTTTCATTAGGGTTGATTTTGTTATTTTCTCTTCTGTTTAGTCCCAGTGAGTCAAACTGACAGGGATACTGTAGGTTAGGTGTCAGTTACTTGTTGTTTCTAGTTGAGTGCAGTTCATTTGGGTTTGCAACATGAGACAGCCTTGTGCACCTTAGCCAAGTTAGCATTGTCCTATCCACAGACTCTTCTCTCCTGCACACAACACAGCTCCTTCACTGGGTCAAAAAGTGCATGGCTATCAGATGTACAGTAACACACAAGCACCCTTATAGCACAGACCTGTCAGATGACACCGGTTGATACTTGCACGGACACACATGTGTATCTGATGCTTTAGTCAACACTGTTTTGGCTCAGTCCCTAGGTTATTAAATATTGTTGTGAAATACATGTGGGAGTTAATCTGCTATAAATACGAGATGCAGTGTCTATAGGATACCAGTTCTACCACAACACTGACTGTTTCTACAGTTACTTATACTGACTGATGGATGGATTCTGAGAGAATTTGATACTGAAACAACCAAACTTCTCTCTGATCTTTACTCTTTACTGCAGTACATGAGTACATGAGAATAAGATTAGCTATAAAACTGCATCATCAAAGACTTAAGTTCTCCTGCCAGCTTGTTCACTAGACACTTGCCCTGACATTGTATTTACACAGTAATCAACATGCTGCTGAGCAGTAAAGTGATGAATGGAAGACAAAATGTAAAGAGCAATTTGTTCAATTTTGAGTAAGTTGATACCTAAAGAAGAGTTATAGTACATGGAGCATTAACCCACACACTTCATCTGAAAACAACAACACATACACAGTTTTTTTTGTAATAAACTATCTGGGTTTTTTTGGGTCAAAATGCAGACTTACCTTAACAACAGCGGCTAAAACATCTGAACCCTCTGTGTGTCTGTTTTACTCTTCTTCTGACCTCCCATCTACATTTAGAAAGTGACTTCCCTGTCACTCGCCTTTAATCTCTGTTAAGTCTTTTAACGGCTAAAGCTTAAACTAGAAAGTCAAGTCTGGCAGCAAACTGAATAGTTTGCTTTCCGTTTTCTGTTAATGTGTTGTGTTTTCTCTTGATAAAAACACAACACATTAACAGAAAACGGAAAGGGAGAGTTCTTTTGGTCGTTGCTGATTGGACGCGCTGTCTGTCTCTTTACAGGTGGCGGTAATGCTCTGTAAGCTGTTCAACACGAAAAACATTGGAGGATGCGGGAGTCGAACACGGTTCCTCTCGTAGGTGTGTTGTGTTTTTGTTAATGTGTTGTGTTTTAATTAATGTGTTGTGTTTTCTGTTAATGTGTTGTGTTTTTGTTAATGTGTTGTGTTTTTGTTAATGTGTTGTGTTTTCCGATTTGCGTTTGTGTTCTGCACTTCAGGGCCACCGTAGGAATCCCCTCTCCTTCACGCCACACAGTGGCAGTGCACGGTAGCTCCAGTACTGTGGTGTTGCCGTATGTGTGCCAGATGCCCCAAATCCCCATTTCAATGCCAGTGTGGCCTCCCAGGAGAGCCATCTTTATGGGTAATCCCCTAAACTATGTTGTGTAGCAACAACATGTAGCCTGTGCACGTAGATGTGAATGCTTTTGTATTTATGAGTAGTGCATAATCCAGCACGTGAAATGCACAACAGAGTATCAGAGATTAGTGCAAAAACTAACACTACCACTTTATTTCCCCCATTTTTTGAACATGTTTTTGGCATTTACTGCCTTTTTGTTGCATGAACCTGCACATGCTTTAGCTATAAATCTTGAATTATGTAAACGGGACACCATGGTAAACCAAAGGTTTTTTTATTTACATCTTTTTGAAGAAAGTGTAGTACATCATTTAAATGCTTTATTTTTAGGCTACTGTACATAATCACCTGTAGTTAGTCACACTTTTCTTTCTCTCAAACACATTGCAGCCAAACTTGTAGATCGTAGATGGATTTGATGTGGACTATGATTACGGGAAATTATAGGTTTCCCAACTTCTTTACCAGTATGACACTGATGATGAATATCTGACCATTAGAGCACTCCAGCTCACAGCAAAATTGTGGGTTGCCAATTGATAATTACCAGAAATCAGCCACACATCGAGAAGAAAATTGTTGTTTTCTGGCTTGAGTAATATTTCTTTCATGTATTATATTTTCTCTCATACAATATGGTCTTAGCCTGACTATATGTTCAGTCAATCAGTTCTCTCTGTCTTTCTCCCAATGGGCAAACTCCATCCATCTGTTCCTCTCCTCCTCTCTGTGTTATCTCCCCTCTGTGTTGTCTTCAGCAGATTCAACGTTGATGGCTTAGTTCAAGGTGACTGCAGAAAGTGGCTCCCTCTTGCAGGGGCCGTCATCTATTTCTTGTATATCACCCTGCTAATCTGCCTCCCTGCAAAATGTGTATCCTCTCTTTTATCATGCTGGAGGAACAATGAAGAATTCTTCCACTGTAGTGCGATGCAGTGTGAGTAATGGATGTCTATAAACATCAAACCTTACAATCTCATATAAATAGTAAAATGCTTTTTCTATATGTGCAGCACAATAACACATCACTACATGAATCCATGTGACAACACCTGAGAAAGATTTAATTTGTACTTGTATTCAGTTTGGTTTTGCTGTGATATTTCTTTTCAATTTGCCGAGTCACAGCTCTGGACAAAGTTTTCTTTGATTGAACTTGACAATTTGTGGTCAGGATACCATTAGCCTGAGAATGACGCTTCACGCATTTTCCTTCTACTACTGTTGGTCACAAACCAATATAAACCACAGGATCATTTCATTGCAATTCATTTTTCATAACACAAGCTTTTATTGGCAAAAGGAAACCCACCCCAAAGACTCCAAATCATACCAAGACTGCAAATAAAAGTAGTCTAATGAAGGGAAATAAAAACAAGTGAGATCATGTATACTGGCAGTTTGAAAGTGACCATGGTTAGTTCTCTATTTTTCAACAAAAAGTAAAAACTGTGTAAGAGTATGAATCTTAAGGAGAAATCTAAAGTAAAAATATGAAGTCAAATTTTGACGAATAGTGTTGGTGACTTAAACAACCTAATACACTTTGTGTAAAGAAAATAGTGCCATGGATTATAAAATGTCGTGAGTTGTGTGTGAATTTGTGTAGAAAGTCAAGTCTGGCAGCAAGTGTGTCAAGTTTAAGTTGTCGTGACACAGCAGTTTGTCACTGTCTCTGAACTGCTTTGCTTGCTAAAGATATTTCTCAATAAAGATAATCGGAATCAATTGATTTTGTAATAGGCCTAAAGGTCTACAGGGCAAATAATGTCAATGAAACAGTCAGTTAATCAATAATGATCTAAATATGTGTGTGTCTACACATGCATGTCCCATCATAGTTCACATGCACTTTAATATGTGTGTGTGTGTGTGTCCAACCTTCATGCTGGGTGGCGCAGTGCGGGGCGGTGAGGGGGGACATTCTCCCAGAGGGACGTTGGAAATGTTCAGCAGCTCCTGTTTCCTGGAGAGAAGAGGACAAAATGAGGAATAAACAAGGTTGATTTATTGATGTTCATGACCACCACACTGTTCCAAATTTGATCAAAGGTCACCCGTCCATATTTGCATACACAGTGCACTTTCACAGTAACTCCATTAGACACTGTCCTTTCCTTGTTTAAGTGAGTGGGGAAAGGACATGTTATACCACTTTTTCCCCTCTGACCACCTCTCAGCTTATCCATTGGCTTGCTGTGCACTCATCATTAGCTTAACTGCAAAGGTCGTCTCATTTTCAAGGAAAAGTAGCAAATGAAAAAAAAATTACTTTGTACGTTTTGCCTGTGAAAAACACCATTGCTGTCTTGTAACTATTACAAACAAAACATGTGCATTGCATAAGAAGACATAATTAAGACGATCATAAGTGCTACATTATCAAGCCTATTGCTAGCTACAATAAAGGCTAAGTCAACAACTAAATGAGTAGTTGACTGGAGCTAGCTAACTTCTAAATGAAAATAAATAACTGATAACAGATAACTGAAATGCAAAATAAAGAGCTAAAAGTAGACTGAATAATAAACTGATCTATCTAATCTAAAACATTACAAGTTGGTTTTAACTTTTAATTCAAGGTTTCAAAGTGAACCGAGAGCCTCTCAGGAAATATGCAGTGAAGTATCAGATGGCTCTCTGCTGTTTTAATATGCTCTCTGGAGTCTCAGGGGATGTCAAGGAGACTTTAAGAGAAGCCCTTTGGGGCTAGAAGCCACTTCTCCTCTTTTATGCTTTTTCTCTGCAGCGTACTCAGAAGCATGAGTGCACATTAATGATACCAGATGTTAAAGGTTGAGCTGCCACTGGGAGACAGCAGGAGGATTAGCTTAACCCCAGAAACCTTGATTCTGATTAAAAATCCAGTGGCTTTTCACTGGAACAACTTCAGATATAATGCTTAAATTGTGATGGATACCTCTCATGTTGAATATATGATCAAGATCAGGAAAGTTTACAAAGAAGTAAAGAAAAAACAAAGAGCACTGATGCCCTAAGCCCTCTGTAATCCTGTTTTGGAGCTGCAGAATGCACTTAAGACCACATTTTCTATCTGCCTCTACATCTATTAGCCTACTCCAGTGGGGTGTGTTTGATGTGAAATGGTAGTCATATATACCCTATATCTGATCCCATAACCATATTATGCTAGAGCCTTTTGTCACATGTGCATGTGATGTGAAACCTTGAACTAAATCATTCTTATTTTGATACTAATACACCATTTCTTCTATTCCAGGTAAGTCCTTTCGCTAGTACACATTGAATGCCACTCTGCAGTTAAATGAAAAGCTGTAACTGATCACTTTAGATTTAGTGGATGAAAGAACAAGATGAGACTTTTAATTGAGAGTTTATGTGAAAATAATTTGCCCTACCATTAGCTGGAACCATAATAGCACGTTCTCCATTCTCTCAAGTGGGTGAACAACATGTGAAATAGTTTACTTAACGCAGCAACATCTGTTGAATTGAACTGACAATGTTCTTGTCATAGCCTCTCAATTTACCAGACACCCAAACAAAGCGGGAAAGTCATGACCAAAGCACATCACAGTCTCAGTTAGTCACTACGGACCAAACCCAAATTCCTGTTCGACCCTATTCGTTCCACTGTCCAGAGGAAAAGCCTGTGCTACACAGTTCTTTCCACATGCTCAGCTTTCACACAATGCCACACTGTGTTCTCCTGTGTATGTAATGCTGCAGCATGTTAGCTCACAGTAACCAAGGGGGGAACAATGTTTGAATGAGCATCAAAAGCCAAGACACAGTGGGAGAGTTTACAAAAGGTAAGGAGGACACTGTGTGTGTGTGTGTGTGTGTGTGTGTGTGTGTGTGTTTTCCACCACTGGCCTGTGAAAAGGAAAAGCTTGTTCAGACCGCTGTCCCTGGGGCTGACCCCTGTGTCTCTACAGCTGCCATGCATGGGCACGAGGACGACACCTATCTCACTATCTTACACACTCACTCACACCTGCACACATAGCAATGCTGTTTGAAGAGGGAATTGTGTGTCCATGAGAGGAAGGGGGAAGGACAAGGAGCTGCTGTCCTTGCCTGAACTGTCTCTGTGGCAATGAAACAACAGCTATGTCACTGCTACCGACTCCCACCCAGGAAGGGAGGGAATGAGGGAGGGAGGGCACATACTGGCACATAGGGAGGGAGGAAGCAAAGAAACTATTTAGGAAGAATAGGTCATGGAGAGAGTGAGTCAGAAGAGGGAAATGCGGAAAGAGGGTTAGATGAGATGTGCAGTCAAGGCACTTTAAAAAAGGTGCTTTGCATAAAAGCATCATCAAATGGTGTAATGTGAAACATCACAGCCCAGTATCCCTAGGACCTATGTTCACATTGGACGATTCAGCACCTCACGGTATACGTCCAATACCAACATTCAATGCCAATGCAGAAAGCAGGGTGTCCGTTACTGTAACAACATGGGAAGTAAAGGTGCGGAGGTCAAGGTGGCGAATAGGAGTGTAGCGCATCAGACTCTTGTGCAGCAGACCATGGCAGATTTGCCCCCACTTGTGCCTCTCATGTATTAACATTATATTTGAGTCACAGATCTAAACAAAGACGGTGGCCGTGACTGACATACAGGACGCATCTACAAAGGCCAAACCGAGCGTTAAATGAGACGGGCTGGTGTAAGGAGGATTTGCATCACCAGCGTCACGAAGCACCGCTCCTGTCGCCTAGCAACCTTGACAGCTGCTGCTTGAGGTTTTTATAGCCCCTTGATTTTTTAACATTTGTTTCATGAGTTGAAACCGAATACTTGCATTGAAAAGTGGAATGCTGCTCGGATGATTTTGGCGGTACGTTTGGGGACGCCATATTCTCTTGAACGCATTGGCCACGAAGGATACACCCACTGGGTCCTTCAAATTTGGGAAAAGAAGGCCGCATTTGAAGGAGCCTTTGAAATGGGACAGCTTTGTTGCGCCGCTGTGAAAACATTCTGACCTCAGATGCAGCTTTTGAAGGATGCAGCCCCTGAATTGAGACACGGCTAGTGGTCAGTCTGTATAATATGAACTAAAATGTAAAAATGTAATTGTAATCATAATAATGCACTTTATTTATAGAGCACTTATCAAGACATATACAAAGTGCTTCACAAAAGAAAAATGACATTTCAAAACGTGAATCATAAAACTTTATTGTTTTATTGTTAGAAGTTTCTTTCTTACTTTCTATTATTTTTATTGTGTCATAAAAAGGAAGCAAAGGCATACATCATTATTGGCAATCATCTTCGTGATTGGAACTTGGGAAATGGGTAATACAACTTTTTTAATCGTGCTGGCGGATCGAACATTGATGATTAGGAGAGTCTTTTAGGATTCTGGAAATTCCTTGTCCAGTGACCTTCTGGGATTTTTAAAAATCTCTGGGTATTTTTCTCTCTGTGGAACAAATGCTTTGCTTTATGAATCAAACAAAATGACACAAACTGCAGACATGCATTGCTACTTTTATTAACCATAAGCATGACATTTACTTAACCTTTATCAAGTGTTTTAGGTGATTTACCCTGACCATGTCTTCACCATTTGTCTTTTAGCAGGTTATTTGTCATAACCACAATATGTTATTAACATTAACCGTATTATAGAAAGCAGAGCATTTTAAAATCGGGATATCAAAATTCTTGCCTGGCAAGGGAGAGTGAAGTAAAGGCCAAAAGACAAAGGAAAACAGGAAAAAAAGACAAAGGGTGACTGAAAGTAGAACCAATGGGAGCACAGAAACATTTCTTGTCAAAAAAAGAAAGAGAAGACTGGAAACAATGCTGGACAGCTAACTGTACCTCTGTGTAATCAATTTTATCCCTGACTTAATAGATAAATGGGGGATTTTTCATTCTGTATCTGTCGATACCTTCAATGTTGGCTTCGAGGAAGTAAGCACCTGGGCTGTGAAATTAAATCACAAGGTCAAATTGCATTCAAACCTCTGGCTCTGAGCTGTTACAAACAATGAGAGGCACAACATTTCCCAGCAAGCCAAAGTGCAGCGACTGCCACACAATGACATTGTTTTAATACACAGTAAATAATGGCTGGAACGTACGGTAGGTGCGAAGGTTTGTGTGACTCTCTGTGGCTCGTGGGGGTGTGGTGGTGGGGGGCGCACTCTGCCAACAACAACAAAGTCACCTCTGAAAAATGCATTCATCCACAACATTACACATGTTCTTTAAAGGATTTTAGGAAATAGTTATTGTTGGATGAATTTCCACTAATGAGTGAATTCAGTGTAACTTCCCTCAAGCCTCTGTCGCCTGGAACTAAGATGAAGTGGTTGTAAACGTGCTGGGCAAAAATAGGACAGATCATGCTCCACATCTACATCCAAACTAGAACAAGATGTACCTTTTTTGTACAGCAGTATGTTTATAATCCTGCTTGTATTTAGCTGGTACTAATTGTGGTTGATTCAACAGTAATTACATCTACACAGTCATCATGTTTATCTAATGATACCAGTAATGTGTGTGTGTGTGTGTGTGTGTGTGTGTGTGTGTGAGAGAGAGAGAGCGAGACAAAGAGACAGATAGAGGGAGAGGTTGTAATACATCTCATTCATTTCATGTATTGATTACACCCATGAGATAAGATTAGGGCAGCGGGACATCAGGCCCAGGCTAGGACCCAGAGACTGCGTGAGAAAGAGAGGAAAAAAGGGGAACAACACCTCTACACAATCCCGCATGATGGACGTATCACAGGAAGAAGAGATAGGGGGATGAAAACAGGAAACCAGGGTGATGGAGGGTACAGAGAGGATAAAAATAAAGAACGGAGGACGGAGACAGAAAGATCGAGGAGAGGGTGAGCTGCGGGTCTCGCATATGAAGCCTCTCCCAGGGGTTTTGCTGCGCACTCCTGTTTCCAGCTGGGCTTCCTATTTGTTATGAAACTTGATAAGGAGCCTGATCCTCATGCCAATTTACCAATTACACAACTGATGGTTTCTCTAATGGAGTTAATAAAACAGTAATTGGAGACAGAGAAAGGAGAAAGACGAGGGTTGTAAGGAGGTGGAGAACGTGGAGGGCCAGGAACATAAGACAGTCTGCTGTGGAGGATAGGACCCATCCACTATGATGTATATTAAAGCAAAGATTGTGAATAAAGGATAACGCCCCACAACAAAATCCTCTGCATTATTACGCATCAGACATGACAGTTCCAGCTCTGATAAGAATTTTAAGGGGCTGGTGTTACAGGAGGCATGCAGGAAAGGTGATGCATGTTGCCTAATATCACCACAGTTAATTAAGTTACAAGAGCATGCACACATCTTACAGAAGATATAAGTAGTATTTAATGAAAGGTGCTGATTGACTCTGTATCAATTTAGATTCGCGAGCATGAACAATTTTCTGCCCAAAGCAGGAAAGAGCAAAGTGGTTTCACTTCCAAACTTAAAAAGGTCAGCTCATCAAATTAGCTAACTTACCCTCCTCCGTTTTATGTAAGCAGCTGCATGTTCATTTGACATTTTTCTAAATGTTTGAACCAAACTTTTTTCAGCCACGCTTGCAGCATGTCGGCACACCGCTTTGGTCAAGGCTGAAATATTGCAACAACTATTGGATGTATTGCCAAGACATTTGGTACAGGTATTCCCGAACCCCTCAGGATAAAACGTAATAACTTTGGTGATCCAATAACCTTCCATCGAGACAAAGCATATTAGCGTGCCAATATTAGCATGCTACAATGTTTACAATGTAAATACATTTACACAATGTGCTGAATTTCATAGACACGAAAGTTACCATGCGACTTCACAACTGTCAGTGATGACGCAAAATCACGATAACTATTACACGTAACATCTGCAATTCAATCCAATACAAATGTATTATATATTTACATTACTGTCACTTTGTCTTCTTGTCCTTACTCTATTACCCCCTGTACTACTCTACTATCTATCGGTCTGTCTTTGTTACAAAGTCCG
Organism: Nannoperca australis; assembly: GCA_036023655.1. NCBI lineage: Eukaryota > Metazoa > Chordata > Actinopteri > Centrarchiformes > Percichthyidae > Nannoperca > Nannoperca australis. The sequence goes on along the minus strand of JAVQJD010016277.1, from coordinate 1,254 downwards.
CTCCACATATAGAGGTAATAAATGGATGTATGAGTCAGTCAGCTGTCCAAAAGGAGAGTGTAGGCATGCCAGATATGTGTGGATATGCGGAGAGGTCAGGAGAGCAATAATTACGAGGCAACTGCACTCCAAGTAACCGGCTGTTTCCTGTGGGAACGCCAGGCCTCGCCCTCTCTCTTTCACTGTGATATGAATAGATAGAAAGATGACAGCAGACAGGAGATAAGACTGTCCAGCCAGACAACCTGAAACACTCTCATTATCAATAAGAGGAAGAGGAACAGACAGAAGGATACTGAGGGGGTGACGAGGAGGAGGGGAGCAGCAGCATGTCTCTGGAAGAGACGTCGCTGCTTTCATAAATTAATAGAAATTTGTGCAAAACATAATTGGTCCTCCAACTACAGAGCTGGCAAATAGAAAGAAGAGGGAGTTAAATAACCTTTTCATTTAGCTGTTCTGCTGATAGAGTAGAGGAGAGGAAATGGATTTTATGTTTGTGTGTCTGTGTGTGCGTGGGCTTTGCTGCATGTAAAAAAAAAAAAAACACTTCAGACCATATTTGAAAATAAAATTAAGCACACTGGCACACACACCTAAACACTCACTTTCTCATTATCACACTCACAACTTCTTTATGTGAGAGACTAAAAACCATAACGAGCACACACACACACATGTGTATGCAAACACACAAGCTTAGAGACCGTTAAGTGGCTTGTGTGTACTTTGCCATGTGATTTATTTGTACTTTCCATATGCCATCAGTGAAACAGTTCTGCAATAAGAAATGTGTGTATGTTTGTGTGACTGACTGACCCTTTACCACAGTTAATACATTTTGATTGTGTGGCATTTTGCTTTTCATTTTAAAAGGTTTTCGGTTTCGGTTTAATTTCACACTGCTATGGTCTTTTTTAGGTCAATGTTTAGTTCTGTCTCAGTTTTATTCTGTTATTATAAATGCAAGCCCCCTACCATTTATGTCACCCACACAGCCAGAAAGAGTCATTCTAAGCATTCATTTCCTTCTGCTTGGGGAATAAAAGTATTAATCAGTTGGCAAGATTGTCTGGGCTACAGTCATCTTACTCCCAAATCCCTCATCTTCCTTATTTGTCTCTTTATCTGACTATATTTCTCTTTTCACCTGATTTCTTGGTTCAATTGTCTCCCCTCTCCTCTCCTCCCCTCTCCTCTCCTCTCCTCTCCTCTCCTCTCCTCTCCTCTCCTCTCCTCTCCTCTCCTCTCCTC
>JAVQJD010016266.1:0-14693 GCA_036023655.1 Nannoperca australis | reverse complement strand
GTGTGTGTGTGTGTGTGTGTGTGTGTGTGTGTGTGTGTGTGTGTGTGTGTGTGTGTGTGTGTGTCGGTGTGTGTGTGTGTCGGTGTTGGTGACTCATTGAGGAGTGAAAAGGCCTTGAGATAGAAAAGGAATGAAAACAAAAGCACAATAGTTTGTTTTTTTATGTGCAGAGATGTGCACATTTATACAAGGTATAAATGTGTGTGTGTGTGTGTGTGTGTGTGTGTGTGTGTGTGTGTGTGTGTGTGTGTGTGTGTGTTTGGCTGTAATGTCTTCCAGCAGCATCTCTCTGTGTCAAGGATCAGACTTGCATTCTAATGTTTAAATAAATGGAGAGTGAGGACGGAGGAGCGAAAGATGAATAACAAACTAAGTTCCGGGGTGCATTAAAGAAATATTATTAAACTGTTTCTTAATTTAATGCAAATATTCTGATATAACTTTCAGTTGCGCCTCCTCCTTTTTTTTTTTTTTACACATTACTAATAATTGCTGCCTTATGAAAACCATGTCAGCCGCTCATAAAATGTCAATGTCATGCTTTTTCTGGGGGGGAAGAGGTAAAAAGAAAAAAAACCTTAATGCTGTGAGAGTAGCAAAGGGCTGTTCAATGATTTCCAAATGTTTCTCACTGAAGAAATTCTGCATTCAAGAAATTAAGCTATGTGTACACTCTGCACTCAGAGTTCATCTCAACATAACAAAGGGAAGAAACAAACATGACGCACACGAGAGCTCAGGTTATTGTCTGTCAGTATGTGTGTGTGTGTGTGTTTGTGTTGGGAGGGGCTGAAGATCATTAACACAGAGAGGTCCCGGGGTCAGATCGTTAGAAATACAGTTAAGCAGAGGGGCAACAAGAGCCTGCATGCATGTGTGTGTGTGAGAGAAAGAGAGGTGGCAGAGGGCCCACAGGGAGCGACTTGGTAAAAGGGGGGATGAAAAGATGCAGAGCTGGGAGACGGAGGGAGGAAGAAAGAGATGGACAGGAGAGGTGAAGGTATAAGTGGGGTCAGGTCACGACCCAACGCTGTTAATAGACATGAAACCGATGTTTAAACTAGTGGAGACTGGAGCTCCTCGCAGTCTGGTTGAGCAAAGCCTGGGTTAACAGTCAATAAAACACATTACCTTGCTTTCAAAGTTCAGGTCATGGCTGAGAGGTGGTTGGCAGGCAGGAGGCTGAGCATTAAAAATGTCAGTAATAACAAGTCTATTTGTCTTTTTGAAAACAGTGTTGTGACCGTTAGGTGTTTGAGACATCAGTGTAGTGACATGAATGCGGTGAATTTACTATAAATTGCAGATTTACTTTGCGTCTTATTTCGTCTGTTTTGGTTCACTCTTACTGAGCTCATAGCGTTGTTTTATTTTGCAGCAGGCAGCTGTTTTCAGACATAAAGCTCTGAAACTCCACTGCATACTACCAGCACAGCACCAAACAGCTAACAGAACTAGTTAGTAACTAACTGGTGAACATAGTGGATGGAGCGTTTAGCAGCTGAAGAGCCAGATATTTCCTGCTGGACTTGGACAAAAAGAAACAGCTAAAAGAGTGTGAATATTGGACTTACATTCACCAGGTGGCCAGAAACACAACTCTTAATGAATTATAATGTTGCTCCATAACGGCTGGATGTGTTAATAAGCAACGCATTAACAATAAATGTGATGATATGTCAATGATGTGTTCACAACTTGTTTTTACAGTTGAAACTGTTAAATTTGTGGCACGCAGAACGAATTTGCACCCACATGCATCTTTGCCACTTTGCATCGGCCTTTAATGAAATTGCACCACCTCTAAAACTCACTTTTAATTTGGTTTTGACACACCTTTAGAGATTTCTTAGAATTTGAATGAAACAGCACTACTTGAATGTACAATCTACTGTAGGTGTGATACTTGATGAGGTTTGTGTTCTGCTACAAATTGCCCCAGATCTGGTTGAACTGCTGTTTCTGTCAAGGGAGGGTGGGCAACACAGCCACCCTATCAGAGTAAAGCTCATGAATAATGACATTGTTAAATTAATGACCTCTAGTCTGAACGGCCTGCTTCATTAGAAGTTTATGTTGAGTGCTGGAAATGAGACGCATGGTGAAACCGTGCAGATGCATTTCGTCAACATACAGTAGTTATACAACCTTGTCAAGAAAGTAGGAAACTCCCTCCCCTCTGAATGTCAAGGGGATAATAGAAACTTAAGTGCTGTAGTGAAAAAAACAGGTGCTGAAATGTTTGGACACCCGTCTTGTTGCTACAGTGTTTCTAACTTATAGAGGAAAAATGCAGCTGATACTGAGGTACTGTAGCAGGGAATTAAATCAATTGTAATACAGCCAAAATGCAACCCTGACACATTCTGCTAAAATACTTCATTTAAATGAAAATGGGCAACAGTGGAGCTACAAATACAACACACCAATGACTGGGAGTCGGACACAATGTTACACAGCTATGAATGTGTCCGCGAGGACAGCCCATTCTTTAGCTCTTTAAGTTGCTGCTGTGACACCAGTGTTGCTGTGGGAGCCCGAGGGTTTGGGATCTAGAGTGGAGCACCGGTGTTATGGCAGGAGCCTACACTGGAGCTGAGTTAAAACAATGACTGTGAGTGACTATATTGATCCCCTTTTAGGCTCTCTAGGTACACCTCAGACAAACTGAAGCCATTTACTCTGCACATTGCCCAGGGCGATGGATGGGCTTTTATGGGATTTAAGGACATCAGGGCCTGTCAGTCTGTTAAAACAGCTTGGTTGTCTTGTGCCCAGAGAAAAACAGCGAGAACAGTTGTAAGCAGATAGTAGTGGATTTCATGATTTGAGATAACTTTATTGGCGGTAGTCAGTGATGTCAGAGTGCAAGATTGGATGAAATATGTGGTTCATAAACACCTTAGAGGTGCTGATGGACAACCTAGATACCAGGTACAAGTTGGTTGTTCAGCTGCTGTTTTACTGCAAACATCTTGGCTCTAGCTGCTGACTGAACATCATGTACCAGAGCAGAAACTGATCTATTTACAAGATATTCTCGATAATTTCAATTGGCACAAATCCAGAAACTTTGGCTGACGTACAATATTTTTGCCTTTTGATGAAGAATAACTGACTGCAAATCAAAGGGGCAGGAAATGTCTGCATTAAAGTCACTAATTCTGCCTCCTTCTGATGTTTTATCCAAGCAGTTAGTGGAGCAGTCGCTCCATGGCTTCAGGGCAAAGACAGGACTGCTGCCACTGTCAACCCCAAAGGTCTCTGTGACCCTTTAAGCCTATCACAATTTTTGCAAATACACACACACAAACTCACACTCACAGATGACTGGTAACATGAACCCTGTGGTCTCTAAACTGTGCTGTCAACCTGCTGAACACAGGAAGTAATCTATCGATCCAGGAGGAAGAGGGATGCAGGGGAAAGAGAGAGAAGCAGAGGAGGAGAGACAGCAGAAAGGAAGGGAAGGGTTAAAAAGAGATTAAAGAACTGCAGTGGTTGGTTCTTGACGATTGACCAATCGATTAATCCATCAACCATTTCAGCTCTACGCTTTACCATATAGTATTTTAGTCATTTTGCCTCATTACCGTATAGAGCATTTTTGTTTCATTTCAGGGACAGATGGTGGTTTATGATAGCAAATCGCTTTGAATCCAAATTGGGTCCCTGCCATGCCAAACAAGAAAATGAAAAAGAAAGATGACATTGGCAGGTATACATAAAACACCACACCATGGACATATGGGCACAGAATAGCTAGGATGTGGCATGGATAGAGGGAGAAGGGCTAACAAAGAAGAAAGGACGGAGAATAAGAGGGATGGACAGAGTCAATGGATAGAATTTCCTCTACACTGCAGTTAGGTAAATGTCCGCATGAATCTGCCTATACCAGCCAAAAATCCTCCTCCTCTTTGGCCCTATTGCTGAGGCCTATCACATTCCCCTTTTCTCTGTACCAACCACTGGTAAAAATAGACATTTCCTCTTCTCTCTCTGTCTCCCATCTGCCTCGCGTCATGTATCTCCTTTCTCAACTCCTTTCTCCTCTTTCGTCATCCTGTTTTTTCCCCCACATGCTCCTCTCTTCCTTTCTCTCTTTTTTCCTTGTAGCCCCCTCAGTCTGATCTTTCTGATCTATCTATATTTCTATTTTTAATATTCAGCCCACATTCACCTTCTCATATGACACACTGGAAGACCAATTCCTCCTACTCAAAGCACGCTGAGGTGGTCAGAGATGTGAAAATGAAGAAGCAGGGAAGGACGTCGCAGTGAAAGAAATTCAAGTAAGAAAAAGGACTGTGTGTTGCTGTGTTTCCGGTTCTGCAATATCAGGCCAGGAAAAGCAGCAGGGAAATTGTTTAATATGGAGAAAAGAAATCTTCAAATAATAATGAAATACCCAAATGAAATCATCTCGTACTGCCAAACTCATCTTTAACCTGTCACTTAAATTAACAATAAATACTAAATAAATCTTAATAAACCTCAGATCACAATATTCTCAATCTATCCAACCTGCTGTGGCAGAAAGTCACAAAGTGCATTTACTTACTCAAGTACAAACTTGACGTACTTCACTTGAGTATTTCCATTTAACGTCACTTTAGTACAGCTTTTTTGCAGATCAAGATTTTTCATACAAAACATGTTGTGATTTTATAAATTAGGAAACTTGTTATGGCCTTGAGTACTATTGATGCTTGACTTAGCTAATATTACTTATTGTTAAGTAATAATTAATCCTTTACTAGATTATTTTCTGTCCATCACCTTTCGAATTGTTATTTTTCCTTGAGTAAAGGATCTGAATACGTCTTCCACCACTGCCCTACCTCCATCAAACTCTCAGCATTCAAGCCAGACCCATCCCACTATATTAAAAATCCTTAACCCCATGAGTATTTTAAAAAAGGGTTTGCATTGTAATTAAACATGGTTGGAGCTCGTGACTGACAGCAAAAGCTCTCAAGTGTTGAAAATCCTTACAGTCATGTGGTTAAAAGGGAAAAGCTTTGATGACTTGAAACATTATTGCTGCCTTCAGTTAAGTTAAGAAATGGTCAGAATCAAAGAGAAACAGAAGGAAAAGATTTACAGAAAGGAGGAAGTGCAGTGGAAGAGGATTTGGATGTGGCATTGATTTCAAAGCCAGAATGCACACAGATATATTCAGTTTAATTTATTGTGTCAGATTGAGTCTTTTGTACTGATAAAAAAAAGAGCGCTCAGTACAAAATATGCAGTGACACACAGACACACATCTAAAAGCTCTTGCACTTTCATATTAAAAAGACACATTTACACACGAGGGACACCAATAAATGATTTCTTTTATTGAAAAGAAAAAAAAAACCTGTCTTTCTTTTGAAGAAGGAAATATCTTTTTCAAATGAACCTTTTAAGCAATTAAACAGAACAGCCTCTTGAACGCAGCTTTAATGCCACAATACACAATTTATGTGAGAGGATCATGGTCAAAAAGTCCTTGTTTCTTCAGCTATTTATTTTTTCTGTTCAGCTTTGCCTTTATGCTGAATATGACACAACTTATAACAACGTCAGACATCTTTGTTGTATCCTGACTCTGGAGAGGTATAAATGTCGTCATTGTGCAATTACTTAAATGCATTTTGTCTTTAAATGGAGGCTGTAGGGACTGTGCTGCAGTTAGGGGACATACCATTGCTGATGGAGACACATGAAAAATGAGGTATGGTAATGTTTGTCGCAAAGACATGAAGGTAAAACAGGCACGTAATAACAGTTCAGTTATAAAACAATAATATCATGTATCAGAATGTACAAAGAAAATAAAAAGGACAAATAAAGATAAAACATAAAATAACATTCACTTCCAGTTCAAACCCTATTATAGTATACCGTCACATTTCCCAGTGTTAGCATTTACTCAATTTTTTGCCCCCACCATCTTTAAAACATTTCCAAGAAAATCTAAATTATGCAATTTACAATGGTCAAACATATAATATGTACAATTATGTGCAAAGAATCTAAGGAATGTAACCCTAAAATGAGCCTAGCATCCTGTTTATAATAAGAACAGTAAGAGTTTATAGGGCAATAACTTCTGAATGACATTGTACTCTGTTCTGTTGAATCATACAGATGAAACTTAGTTATATAAATCCCAAGTTGAAAAATACAAATTGCCTGAAATATTGAGCTTGTTGAAACACAAGAAAATATTGGACCAATTTTAGCTCAAACAAAGGAACAAATATTTCTCATGTAGCTCCCAGTAGAACAAAACCTGGTTAAAGATGAGTGTAAATCAGACTGACTTGTTTCTGTTCCCTTTTTAAAAAAGGATTTTTGAGAAATATGCTTATTTGCTTCCTGGTGGAGAGTGAGATGAGAAAATCAATACCACTCTCATGTCTGTCTGTTAAATATAAGATGGTTAGCTTAGCTTAGCAAAAAAGCTGGAAATAAGAGGAAACAGCTAGTCTTGCTCTGTTGAACGGTAACAAAATCCACATACTTGCACCTATAAAGTTCACTAATTAACCCATTAACACATTCACTCTATTATATATTTATTAAATCTAAGTGGATTTCACAACTTTAAATTTAAGTGGAGGACACAACAGAGATTAGGTTGTAATATATGTAGTATATTCTTATGTAAAAACATAGCTTTAGTTAAAATGCAAGTTCACACTTAAAGCAACAGACATATATCTTAACTGTGAAAAATGACATTCATGTTGCTGATGAAGCTTAAATTTTTTTATATTTCATAAACAGACTGATAACGTGTCTGGTTGAAGTTTTCCCATCATAATAGAAAACACACCCTTTCTTTCTTTCTTTCTTTCTTTCTATGTTCCTTATAAACACACACACATACTGATGTATACACAAACACAAACAAAGACACCCACACTCTCCAATCTTCCTCCTCCATTCACTTTGACTTTTATCATTATTTGCTTCATTGTTGTTTTAATTTATTTTATTCACCTTTTGTTTTTATTTAGACATTTTGTATATATTTTAAACATTCTTCACTTTCTGAGGCCTAATAGCACTGTGGCTCATTTTTCCCCTCTTTTTCTAAGCCCCAAAACGATTGTAATGTGGGGTTTTCCAATAATTATGAGCATTTTTATCTTTCTGTATGAATACACAAGTGAGCTAAACCTACACACTGACTGTTAAAATGTAGCCTATCAAATGTTCCCTTTTGCTGACAGTTCCCTAATACTCATATTTAATTCAGTCAATCTCACACTGTAAAGGCTTCAGAAAGCTTTGAGAGTATATGTGGTAGTGTGTTACACTAATTTATAATTTCCCTGGGAAAAACCACCACCGTAAACTACAGAAGTAGTTTATAGACACATTTAAAGTCACTCCAATAGTGAAGAACTGGGCCCTTAAGCTGAAGTATATGTAAAGTATGAGCACTAAGTGTAGTTTGAACAGCTAGCATAGCACAGTATGGTCAATGAACACCACTCAAAATGTGAATTTCTATACATCAGTGAAAGTGCACAGCCACTCTTTTTCTTATTAATGGATGCAGAGGCAACTCAAGTGCACACTCTTAAGATAATGTGATTTAAAAACATTAGCCTTCTAAAAAGAATAACATGTGGGTATTTGGGGGTATTTTGGGGGTTGGGGGGGTTATTTCCAGATTATATTTGCTGGCCAGTTTGGCTGTCTGGGGTTCTGGGGATAAACAAGGTTGTACTCTATTAAACTGTAATTCACTTCAAGAAATCTTCTCCCACACCAGCAAAAGTGTCTGTGTTGTTTTTTTTAACCCTGTAGCGCTCTTAATCAAATATTTTCCATACATCTGCTCCAACCTCAATCTCCGCCAGCACTGTCTCTCTCTCTCTCTCTTTCTCTGTGTGTGTGTGAGAGAGAGAGAGAGAGAGAGTCATCCCACATACTGACTCAACATGTGCACATATGGTAGACTGTATGCAGCAAACTGCTACCGACAGTACATGTGGACGTGCCACCCATATGTGATGCACTTAAGCATTTGACATGTGCATGTAATTATTAATTTATGTGTACATTTGTGAACATAAGCATGTACATCCATTAGGATTGTACATATTTGTCCAAGGCAGCCCAAACTATACTGGTTTTCTGTGTAGAGTATAAATGTCTTTATCTTAACTGTGTTACAGTGTGCACATGTGCACTGTTATAGACAGATGTGCATGCATGACTGCATCTGTCTTTCAGAGAGGAAAGGTGGGTGGAAGGCGAGAGAGACTTCAATGTATGATGTTGTGTGTGTATGTATTGGATACTGACAAAGTGTATGTTCTCTAATGTCTTACTGACAAGGCATGTATATCTTAAAGTTCTTACACTGTAAAAGACAAATATTTTCCCCCCAAAACAGTGCTAGCATGCTGATTTATAGAGCCACTAATTTCCCACTATGACAGAGCTGTTGGCAGGGGAGGGGGAGGAAGAGAAAATCTGTTTTGCAGCGGATGTTCTGGATGTTTTGACAGGTGTGGTGAATTCCTGCAAAACTAATTTGACGGTTATGCAGCAGTTTGAGAGCCCGTTGCCTCCCAAACAGTCAGGTAGTGTGCTCTGCCGCTCCTGGTGTTAACAGTCTGTAGTAAAAGACTTTCAGAAACCTGCCCAACTCATCACATAGTTATCCTTTTTAGCATTTATTGCACACAAGAGCCAGGCAAATGGAAATGAAGCCCTTTTCTCTCAAATGCATTCCCATATCTCTGATCACTTTTATTACTTGTTCTGTGACTTGCAGCAGCATGGGCTACACTAACAGAAAGCTGCTGCCAAATTCAAACAAAATCACAATTTCTTTTTCTTCAAAGCCACTTTTTCGCAAAGTAGTCGGGGTTACTCAATTTAATGAGCCTCAAAACTTCTTCAAACTGTTCTGCTGTGTTCTTGAAGTTCTAGCAGGATCACGGAGAGCCAGTGCAGTGGTTGAATGTCTGGCTGTTTAGATTTGAGATTATTATACAGGGTCTAAACAAAGACGATGGGAAGAACAGGGGAAGACCCTGAACACAGCCTTGTTCACAAGGTTAGGATAGTGTGTGTGTGCGTGTGTGTGTGTGTGTGTGTGTGTGTGTGTGTGTGTGTGTGTGTGTGTGTGTGTGTGTGAGATAAGGGGTTGTGTTGATGCACATGAAAAAATATTAGGATGAGCTGTGTGTGTGTGTGTACAGAGGGTTGGGTGTGTATGGAGGTGGGTGGCATGTGTGTATTTGGGGAAGATGTAGGTTAATGGCTGTCTCTGTCCCTCTGATCTGAATAATTCATACAATGGGATGCTTTTATGTGTCTCTGAAGACTCTCTCTGATTGGACTGCTGCATCTCAGAGTTCTACCTGATTCTTCTACCTTCAGATGCTGATAATGGACTGTTAGTATATGTTTGTGTATGTTTGCACAATTCTGTAACCCCCTACAGCGTCCACTCCCTTAATTTCTTATACATAGTTTTTTGTGTTGTTGGATGAATATGTGGATGCCCTTCTACTTATCTTCCCCCATTTTCCATTTTCTCTCCCGTATTTTCTCTCCCTCTCTCTCTCTCTCACACACACAAACTCTCTCACACACACAAAGACACAAACACAAACAACCAATCTTTCTCTCTTTCTTTTTAGTCTCTTGTGTGTCCGTCTCCGTTAGCGTGAGACCACCTCCACTGGGATGTTCTGAAACAATGCACAGCCTGAAGGGAAACACAAAAAACATAAACAATAACAAAAAACAAAACAAAAGAAAACAACACAACTGTAAAATAATAATAATAATAATAATAATAATAATAATAAAGGTTCCTATAACAAACAACATTTACAAGAGAGGTCTAGTTGCTGGCAGTGTCAGCGTCAGGTTTTTTCTTTGCTTAGTATTTGTTATAAAAGTTTACTTTTTGTAATGTTATGCTGTAAAATGGATAAAGAACACAAGGCTTTTTGAGTTTAATGCAAATGAAAGTATATGTTAATGTCCTTGTATTTTTTTTCCACCTTTCATACAGCTATACATACTGTGAGTAAAGAAATCAAATCTAGTGTTAGGGAGGTTTAGTAAATTAACCTAATGTTATTCACAACAGAGCAGCCTCAGACATGTAGTCAATATGTGTGGCAACATAAAATATATATAAAAACCCTGGCTTAATATACATGGAAGTATCAATAGTAATTTTAAAACCATGGTCAGGTCCACCAATAGCAGCAGTGCAATTACCTATATTTGAATGCAAATTTGTGTTAGTGTTGCTGATGGAGTCGGAGACGAGGTGGATCACCATTGCACCAAGAGCTGGGTACATGAATTGAAAGGGTATATATTTCTAGCAAATTGGTGTCATACTGTGAGTTTTCAAAAAAATAAATGCACAAAACGACACTGAGGCAGCCGAAGAGAACACATGGTAGGAAACAAACTGACACTCAACCAGAGACCTCCTCCCATCGGCAAACTAACCAAATTAATCAAGTGCATGGCAGCAATATGAGAAATCACAAATGAAACTGAAGAATGCTATGCATGACTTGGACAGAATTGTGCTGGAGGTCTTTTTCATGCTTCCGAAGATAAACTGGAAAAGAGAACCAATACCAGCAGGGCCGAGAGGGCAGATGACAATTAAGGGAATATTTTTGTCACCTAACGCTATGTTTTGGTCGTCAAAGTTATGGCTAGGCTGGTCCCACAGGCTGGGGCGATGTTGGACTGATGTTGTCATATAGAGGGACAGTCAATAGAAACTGTGTGAACATTAAGCCTCTTTTGAAACTGTATAATGAGAGTAGTCTGTAACTGTTTTTCATGTTGCGGTTTTGTGGACCATTATACTAGCAGTAGCTTTGTTATATTGATATTGCTGTTGTATCTAATAGACATGCCCTGACGGTAACGTTGCAGGTAATTGTGAAAAAGAAATTGTCAAACTGCGGGAATTTATTGGCTTGGCAATATTTGTTTAGCAGCAGCTAACCTCCGCTGAGCGGTTACAAGCTTGCGGTACATGTAGGTACTGTCGGTATGCCTCAGCGAGCAGGACAAGTCAATATTTTCGGTCCACACAGTACTCACTGCGAAATGTATTGCTTTAATTAATGACATTTACCAACAACATTGAGTGGACATCCACGTGACCTTTAAACTCCAGCTCGTGACTTATAGAAATAAATGATGAAACTATTTGTTTTAGTAATGAAAGGAATTGAAATAGAAGTTACAGTTAAAACATTTTAAAATGTTTGAAGCTGCTGTGGGATACAGTATGTAGCAGAAGCTTCACAAATATGTCAAGTGGTTATTAAATGCCATAGAGATCAGAGAAGCAGCCTAATTAGCCAAACTTAATCAGCTGTGTTGTGTGTCCCCAACAGCAATTAACGGTTGCCATGGTGATGGCAGAGGTCAGATAGTTCCTTTAATAGAAATTCATCTCAGAGGCACCTCTCAAACTCTCTTATAACTCAAAGACCCTAATTCCTATCACCTAAATGTTTACGTCATGGGAGACGGGACTCTTCTGAACATGCTGCTGTAAAATACGTGTTTATGATGTCAAACATGTGGGAAATAGAGTGAGCCTGAAATTTCTGGTCTAAGTTATCATTGGAGTCAATAAGGCAGTTGGGTGGCCTTCCTGAAACCTTTAAGCTAAATGTGTAAGTCTGTTTGCTTAAATAGTTACACTGTTTGAAAAAGGACACATTTCTTTGCGTTTTAATGAAGAAATTTAATATGAAGAGTAAAAATTGTAGGAGTAAGAGGAAGTTGAAGAAAACATTTCATGAAGTGTAAACCTACTCTACATTTGATGTCACCCACTCTTACACAGAAAGTATGGAAGATACAATTCTGATAATGTCCTTAATGAAGTTAACGTTTTGAAGCTTGAATGAAACTTCTAAGATGCATGGTGTTGAATAATAAAGAGAAACAGAGAAGAACAGTGGGATTGCTGCTGCCCACCAGTAAGGAAATTAGAAATCTGCCATGCTAGCATGCTAACATGTTTACACTGACAATGCTAACATGTTGACGTGTACAAGGTAGCCTATAATGTTTACCATCTTAGTTCAGCGTGTTAGCATGCTAACATTTTGCTAATTAGCACTAAAGAAAGTACAGCTGAGGCTGATGGGGATGCCATTAATTAAATAAACCACAATATTGAACAAAGCACAATGTTGACCTGCTTGCTGGAGGAGCTAGAAGAAAAGTCAGGGGATTGTCAAAGTCAGTAGGATTCATGCTCTGGGGACCATGAATGTCTTTACCAAATATAATCAATAGTTATAGATGGATATAGATAGATATTCAGTCTGAACCGACGTGGTGGAGTTTCTCCTAACACAGATCAAGACTGTGTACCTCTCTGTACATAGACAAATCCAATAGTTTAACTGGTGCACACTCCACGGTGGAGTCTCCACCATCTGATAATGTCAAGCATATTTATTTATCAATTATACAGCAAAGGCCACAGTCACTCTGATATTTTATACAGATCCACAGCAGAGCAACTTCCCAGTAAAGTGCTTATTTGTTTAATAAAAAAAATTTTTTTCTCACAGTAGGGGTGAAGTGACCTTTTACCAAAACATGAACAATAAACTCATTGATTGTACGCACATCTGAACTTCACTTTATAGCCTTCAACCTTCCCACAGCCTCCCAATCAATAAACACACTCATGCCTACTTATATTGCTACCTCGTACCAGAGAGTAGTGATGTGTCGGTCGCAAACGAATCGGCTCTTAGAGCCGGCTCTTTGAAGTGAACGACTGGAGCCGGCTCCTGATTGGGAGCCACTTTGTTTTGGGGTTGTTTCCTCTCTGTTTTTTTTCTCTTCAAGTTGCACGTGATTGGTCAATATGTGTGGCGTCGTTTCTGTGTCAGAGCTGAGCAGAAGGGGAAGGGTGTTCATGTGCTGTGTGTGTGTGTACGAGTGAAAGAGAGCAGGGGCCACAAGGAGAGATAACGTAAATGCGCTGGAAAGGTAAAAAAAAAAGTTAAGAAAATGAGTGACAATAGGAAGTGGAGTGAAATCTGGAATAATTTCAATTATATTGACCATACAAAGGCAGAGTGTAGATTCGGCAAGATTAAAATCTCATATGGAGCCGGCTCCACAAACAACCTGCACAGGCACAGGAGAACTGTTTGTCCATCAGTGCAATTGAAAGCAAAAAGAGGATAAAGACTAAAAGCTAAAACTGTTATCTGGATGCTGATTTTTTTCTTTTTGTTTTACACATTTTAATTTATATTTTGTTGTGTGATTCTGTAAGCTTCTATGTTGTTTCACTTTAAAAAAAAATTGTAGTAAAAAGCTAAAAGTTTAAAATAGTTAAAAGTTCAATTGTAAATAGTTAAAAGTTAGTTTTTGTATTTTATAATACATTTTTTGTAGCACTCTGTAAAGTATATAAATAAAGGCATATTTATATAATAAACATTAGATATAATGCATGTTTTTACATTAGTAATTCATTTTGCGCATCATTTTAAATTATGGTTGATACTAAATTAATTTAAGAAACAAAAAGTTCTGAAGAGCCAGTCGGGAACCAAAAGAGCCGGCTCTTTTTAGTGAGCCGAGCCATAAGAGCCAGTTCTCTAAAAAGAGCCGTAATTCCCATCACTACCAGATAGAACAACGGGCTGTTTAACATATCCAACTGTTTCAACTTTCTGTCACATCTGTGCGTGCAAAGACAACATATATTATTCATAAAAGATAATCAATTGCATGTTTCTTTGTTAAATTACAGGCTGATACCAACACCTGGCATGTCACTGGGGGAGTCTGTGCCAGCCAAACACAGCAGCCTTATCTGTGTGGGAGGATTATGTGTACAACCTGTCAGTTTACGACAGAGGCTCAGCCAGCCAAAAGAAATAAAACCTCTCTGCAGGATGTGGCATTAAGGTTCAAATGCATACCAAGTATATGAGAGAAAATGAGAAATGTCACCAAAAAACCTGTGGCCAGGGTTTGTGTGTGAGAAAACTGTTGAAGAAAGAAGTGAGTCATGTCTCATAAAACATCAAACAGACAAGAGGAGAGAGATAGAGATGGGATAGAAAATAGAATAAAAGTCCAAATCCAGGTGTGTCAAAGCTGTGGTTTTAATTTTGTTTAAAGTAACTTTATGTCCTTGTGGTCTCAGTTACATTTATATTAATTTCTTGTTGCAGTGCTACATATGCCTAGCTAGCACGATATAAATATTCCTACTAATCAATTGGACAACACCTATTGTTTAGCCTTGTATCTCCCACTGTGTTTTAAAAGAAATGTATACCAACTAATGCAGCTATTGAATTTTTAACATTTAGTTTAACAGTGGATGTAATTTTTTTGTACTCATGGCTCCCAGGAAAGGAAACAGTTTTGTCAAACAAGAAAGAGATTGTTCTAATTCCTATATATTCCTATATATACAGTGGGTACGGAAAGTATTCAGACCCCTTTCAATGTTTCACTCTTTGTTTTATTGCAGCCATTTGCTAAAATCGAAAAAGCTCATTTTATTTCTCATTAATGTCACTCAGCACCCCATCTTGACAGAAAAAAACAGAAATGTAGAAATGTTTGCAAATTTATTAAAAAAGAAAAACTGAAATATCACATGGTCATAAGTATTCAGACCCTTTGCT
>JAVQJD010016259.1:0-21979 GCA_036023655.1 Nannoperca australis | reverse complement strand
GTCCTTCTTTCTTTGTTTACGTGTTCACGGTGGAAAAAAAACAACAAGCGTGTGAATGTAATTATTAAATTAATGTGTGTATGTCTGAATTTTGAACGTCCCCCCCCCCCCCCGCTGTCAGTATGTCAAAAAGGTGTTAGTATGCCAGTAGACGCCACCTCAGGTCTCTGTGGGAGTCACGAGTAAACGACGCCTCTATGATTTTTGCAGAAACACACACACACACACACACACACAACACACACACAATCGTTGCTGCTACTTTGCTTTCATCTCCTGCTTAAAAGTGCAAAAAAAAAAATAATATTAATAATTTGCCAGTCGGTAAATATGTCAGCGTCGTCTTCTTCTCTCAGTTGTCCAAAGGAAAAGCCAGTTGAGACCCTGGATCACGAGTCCCCACAGACGGTTGTAACAGCCTTAACAGCCTCCTGATGCATGTGACAAGACGGGATGTTCTCTGCAGTGGGCGCGTGGAACATGTTTGCATTCTTCACTGGGGTTTTTTTATTTAAATTTTTTTTTTTGTCAGGTTTCCTTTGAAGGATAATCTCATGTTTTTTCCCCCACTCCTAGGCTGCATGCGCTTAGAGGGCTAAAAGGAGATGCTACTGAATGTAAAAGCAATTTCAGAATAACTTAACGTAAAACGTGTATTAAAAAAAAACTAAAAACAACAACAAAAAAAACGCTTCATGTACCGGACCAAAATGTTTCTGGCTTGTTTTTTGTTTCTTTAGTTTAAAAGGAGGCGAAGTTTATTTCTCTTATTCTGCCAAAAAGGAAAGAAAATTAACATAAGAGAGATTCATGTAACAACGTCTTTGTAATTACAAAGTATTCATGTTCATAAAATCAGTTTGTTGCTTCTTAAAACAGCCCGTCTCTGAGTGTTCATTTATATGTAGATGTGTCAAACTAATGTGATCTTCAAACAGCAGGGGGCGCGTGATATCCACTTTTCTCTGACCTCGTGCACAAGGTTACTTATGGATGCACGTTACATAACAACATACTGTAGACACTGCATTAGCATACAGTGCAAAGATAGAAACCCTTTTAGAGCTTTCAGAACGACTATTATTAGATCCCCCCCCTTTTTAAAGATTTATTGTCATTTTCAATTCTGAGTGCATCCAAATTGAAAACGTGCACATTTCTTATATGTGTTACATGAATTATTTGATGGGATTCGTTACAGCCACGCAACCAGGCAGTCGGAGCAGATCAACGTCGGTGGACTCACAGTCTTGAGTGGCAGAAATAACTGGAAACGCCGCTCGTGTTTAATTACAGCAGCTGCTGTTTGTGCAGCATTTGGGAATCAATAATCACAACCACTGTATTCCCACAGGATTTGACGAGTTCACCACGAGGCTAGATTTCAAATATTTGCATGCATTCAGTCCCAGGTGTAGTAAATGTTTAGGTCGGTGCTTTAAGAGTTCATATATTAACATATGAATGCAGGAAAGAGGGGGATTTTGTTTTATAATAGCACAGGGTGGACTCATGGAAGCGCCAACACTGAAATATTACTCCACGCACACTGGAAGTGTTGCTGCCTTCACGTGCTGTGGGAAATACAGGCATTTCTGGTAAGTGGGGAAAGTCCACGTGCCATAACCGCACAAAAAAATCGGAAAAATAACTATTTTAATTACATTTTGAACAAAGCGCCTTGCTATATTATTAAAGAATCTGCTAGGCTTTGACACGAGTCATGTACAGAATATCACCAGGCACCATCATTGGATATATAAAGTAAGGTCCTCGTTTTTAGTTTTAGTTACTAAGTTTAGTTACTAAGTACTATATGTAGCATTTTATATGTAGCACTCTGGGGGAAAATCAAGTGAAATCTAAATACTATCTGAGTGAATAGTTTGCTTGCTTGCTAAATTACTTCCATGATACTAATTTATGTGTGATGTTGAATTTAGCCTACAATAAATTATGTAAGGGTGCAAAGCAAAGGAGTAAAAACAATTACTTTACCGCCTAAGCTAATGTCAGCAAGCTAGCTGAAACTTAGCTAGGTGTTATAAAGTACGTAAAGTAATTTGCAAATTATAAGTTGTTCGTATCATGTAGCCAATGGTCCAAGTAAAATATAGCAACATTACAGATAGTAACATTATTCTAAATATGATTATAAATCAGTTTAGTCTCATTGTTTTGGTTGTTGCTCAGGAGAGCATGGCCAACATGATGCGGTGTTATCAATGATTTACTGAAAACTCCACCTAGCACCCTTTTTTAAATAACCTATCATATTATTTTCTTGTTCTTTCCTTTTCTAGTCACTTGGTGTGTACCCCATTTGGAGTAATATAGTAACCTATCTCTGTCTCTCATTAAATCCGCGTAGAAAGCAACGGAATGCTCGAAAACAATTGTTGGGAGCTCCCGTGTCGGAGCTCGGGTCGGGTCCGTGAACGCGGCGGTGTTCCATAGTAGCCTAGTACAGCGGTGAGTGACAGTCCTGCTCCACGGTAGCTGCCTCTCCACACTAACGTTGCAGCGGCGAAGACCAGAACCGAGCAGGGCAGGCAGGGGTGGGGGGACCGACAGACGGACGGACAGACAGCCAGAGAGACAGGCAGCGTGCAGCAGGACGGGCTCTGTGCTCTGTTATGTGCAGTAAATGGGATTAAACCGCTCAGACAGCGCTTGGAAACACTAGCAGCAGCAGCAGTAGTAGTAGTGGGGAGTAGGGGAAGCTCCGCGCCGAGCAGCGCCGCATGTGCTCGCCCGTGTGGAAAACTTGCGCCGGGCCGTCAGTCGGAGAGAAACAAACAACAAAAACCCGGGAGGAAACTACTAGCCGAAGCTGCAGCCGAAAACACAACCCCGGGTTCAGGTTTAACGCCCGGGACTCGGCAGCGACCCTCTGCCTCCCCTCTCACATGCCTGCGTTGATGTGGGAGAGAGGGAGGGGAGCGGTGCCGGGGCATGTTTGAATCCCCGCTCTAAACTTGCAGAGAATACGACCGGAGAAATAAAAGAAGTCGAGTTTGTTTTTGTTTTCTGTTAGTTTTTGTTTTTGTTTCCAACCCCCCCTCCCCCTCCCCGCGGGGAGTTGGAGGAGATACCGGGCTGTCATGGAGAGCCCAGCGGGCTGCGAGGCGCAGAGCTGCGAGGACGTGCGGAAGAGCGGCTACCTCCGCAAGCAGAAGTCCATGCACCGGCGGTACTTCGTGCTCCGCGCCGCTTCGGAGCGCGGTCCGGCCCGCCTGGAGTACTACGAGAGCGAGAAGAAATTCCGCGGCAAGGCCCCCGTCCCGAAGAAAGCCGTGGCGCTGGAGACGTGCTTCAACATCAACAAGCGGGCCGACGCCAAGAACAAGCACATGATCGTGCTGTACACGCGGGCCGAGAGCTTCGCCGTCGCCGCGGAGAACGAGGCGGACCAGGACGAGTGGTACCAGGCCATGGTGGACCTGCAGTGCAAAAGTAAGAGTAAGAGGCTCGCCGCATCGCGCACGCTCTCTCACGCACGCATGCACACACTCAATACTGAATGAGGCTCCTTCCATGAGAGAGATTGGGGGGGGGGGACGTGGCAGAAGCGCACTGCAGATCTGGACACGTTTAATTCCAGTGTTTTAATGAAATGCACGGATTATTCAAACCACAACAAAACAACCATTATAGCTCTCCAAACCATGTTAACATAGTTTATGTCTGTGCTTTTTATTTTATAATTTTACTTAGGATTTCTAATCTGTCTAAACTGTTTTTTAATGTTTTTTCTTTTTTTTTTTTTTTACACTTTTAACAGCTGTTTGAAAACGGCCTCTGGCGGCAGTTTGTGAAACATGCGCATTTAAACTGCTTATCCTCCACACACACACACACACACACACACACACACACCAATCCTTATCATACTGGTGTCAGGTCAAGATATTTGCTCCCAGTGGGTCTCTTGTTCTCTTCTGTGGGGGCCTCAGCTGTGTGCAAGCCTTTTCCTCTCTTTCCCAAGTCGACTGCTCAAACACACCCTGCCCTCCTGTTTGCTTTGCCTGCTTTTCAGCTGACACTGCAATATTACATCAGGCATTGATCCCAAAAGAGTGTGTGTGTGTGTGTGTGTGTGTGTGTGTGTGTGGGAGGGATGTCACCAAAAAGTAGTCGGAGGGCTTTGCACCTGACTGCTTCCTCGTGATTAATTCATTAAAAGATTTATTTCCTGATTGAGTAGCTTCTCCTGCACACAATGCTGCACTTAATGTGCAAAAGGCCTTAACCCCTAAAAAAATATCACACATGTGAATTTTTCTCTAATGGTGTCTATCACCCGCTGTGTAAACACAGCTGTCAGAGCAGTGGTGGCCAGCACAGCAACATGAAATCACCTGTTCAGCTTTCTCCCCCCCCCCCTTGTGACAGAGCAGACAGGCCACAGTGGCCGTGTGACGCAATCTCGGCAAGCGATAGACACGAGTTCAAGGTGCCACTTACACATTGACCCTCCTGCTCCGTTGCACAGAGCAGCTGATCGGTGACGAGGAAGTCAAACGCCCGAGGAGGGAGGATGATTGAGATTCTGCTTTTCATTTTTTTAAGGTTGCGGAAACATTCGGCTGATCCGTGCGCTTCAGGCTGCCGGGAAGTGCATTAAAGGGGGATGTAGTGATCTAGCAGATTTGGGATGGGTGTCAACGTTATGGCCCACTCCCCTGTTGATTTAACACAACTGGGTTTGTGTGTGTGTGTGTGTGTGTTTCAGCCCAGCTTTCCCAAGTGTTTGAGTTTTTCTTGAAAGTGTATGGACAGATGTTGGAGCGGAGATGCAAGACGCTGACTTTAGAACCTCTCTTTGCAAACGTTTTCTTATGTCCAACCCCTAAATGTCTCCAAAGTACAAAAATTCAGATTCTGCAGGTGAAAGTGTGTGTGTGTATGTGTGTGTGTGTGTGTGTGTGTCGATTAGTCAATCGAAAGAAAATAATTAACTATTTTGATCAATTAATTACCAATTTTCAAGCAAAAATGTTAAACATTTGCTGTTTCCAGCTTCTTACATGTGAGCATTTGCTGCTTTTCATTTAAATGAAGAGTCTTTGGGATGAGCATTATTCACAATTTATGGACTCAACAATCAATCGATTTTATAGTGGAAGTGGTTGGCAGACTAATCGATAATGAAAACAATCGTTAGTTGCGGCCCCGGTCTGAAGGTCTGCATAAATCCTGACTTTATGGGCTGCAGCTCAGCAGGTGAGCGCGCTCCGGCCTTCTGAGGAAACCAGACGAGCAGCCGGCTGGAGCATCACCGCGCCGTCGCTGCCACGGCTTGCCTTTTGAAATTACGGGTCCGGCGGCTTCTCGCCTCCCTCGTTTGTTGCTCCGAGTGTCGGGTTTCTTCTGTAAATCACCCTCGCTGACGGCGACAAAGAGCTGCGGCCGGCTGCTGTGTGAACCCGCATGCTGGCGGGCATGTTCTGTTCATACAACAACAAAAAAAGAGAAGAGGCCTCACACGGGCACGAAAACGATCCAGGCTTGTACAGTTTTATAAAGGGGGGGGGGAGTTGCAGGGTCACTGCCAAGTGTGTGAAAATAGCTCTCCCACACACACACACACTGAACACTGTCAGGATTCCTGCTTGTAATAAACCTCCTCTGGTATGTGCAGCTCATACACCGTTTCTTCGGTGTGTTGATTGAACCTCCAGCGCCCCTCCCACGCTGTCTTCCGGGCCTCGCGTGTGCACACGCTGCGACTACTCCACCACCCGGAGTCGAGCGTTTTCCTCCGCCTGCTCATCCCAGCGGGCAGGCGGAGGAATTCACAGCCTGCAAACGGGGCGAAGCCGCCCCAGGGCGTGCTGCCAAGAGATGCCGCACTGTCTGTCTCGCATAGTTTCCAGAGGGACCGCTCCCTCAATTTGATACCTGTGTAGCTGCTCAGATGAAGCCCTGTCGGGTGCTGGGGGGGTGGGGGTGGGGGCGGGGGCCTCAGCTGGAGGTGGAATACATTTTTGAATAGCGAGCGTTCGTACGGTAGAAGCACAGCCCTGTGCACGTCCGTGCTGTCATTTAGTGCAGCTCTGCGGTGCTTTGGGCCTGGGAAACTCACCTAAAGCAGACCAGGAACCGTCTGGTATCACACAGCCCCCACCCCCCAGCCGGCGGTAATTATACAAACACGAGCCAGCTGCCGTGCAGGGCGATATTAGGGTCCCAGATATTTATTCAGCTGAGTCCAGTAAGATCCTTTCAGGTAGCGAGTACAGTATCAGGCTTGAGGGCAGCTATTTGCTCAACTATTAGGAGTCAGTCGAGTGTGTAAAGGCTTAACCTCGATGAAACGGGCCGAGGTGCAGCTCAGGCCACCACCTCAGGAATTGTTGTTCAACTCAATAAAACAATCCGGCAGAGTTAAACTTTGGAGCCAGCGGCACTAAACAAGAAACACTAGCCCCGCACACGAACACGCAGAAAGCATGTATCCACAGCAGAAGGCCGATTTAGTGCCGAAAACAATCGAATCTGCAACCATTTTAATAATCGCTTGGGTGCCAAACATCATCTGGTTGCAGCCAGTTCTGGGAAGTGGTGATCGGCTTGTGTTCACCGTTTCCTGACATTTCGCAGACTCCACGATCAACCAGTTACTTGTAAAGAAGAATCAAACGGATGAGACGACAATGGAAAGTTGCAGCTTACCTCAAGGTCCACTTACTGGCTTTCTTTCTGAGCGAACTCCCTCGGTTGACCTTCAGTTGAGATGCACTTCAAAGCTCCTGCAAAACAAGTCGTGGACCTTGAGTTCAGATTCGTTCTTGTCAAACTAGAATTTCAAGGTTAAGAATTTACTTTTTTTGGTGGAGCTGAAAATTTAGATTTATTTGTTATTATTCATTTGTAAGCAAAATTGTCAAACATTTCCTGGTTCCTGCCTCCTCTCGTCTGTCTGTATATGTATATATGCTTAAAAACTTAAAAACTTTAAGGTGACTACTTCAAATGGGCTCTTTTTCTTTTCCAAACACAGATGGTGTCATTCTTTAGCCATTAACGTGTCTAATTATAATGATCCATCGTCAGATTAAAGGATAATAAATGATGACCAACAGCACCGTCTATGTTCAGATGGTTTTGTTGTGGTCTTCTGAGGTGTGTTGACTTCACTGCAGTACAGTAAACCTCCGTGGAATAAAAAAAAAAAAGAGAGAATAATGATGTTTATTCGTGCTAATCCACCACCCTCAACGTGAACACTTTTCCCTTCGCTGTAAATGTGTTTCCAGTTAGCTTTGTGGATTCTCGCGGTGTAAATTTCTGACGCTTTAAGCACCACAAAACAAATGTAGGCGAAGGCGGCGTGTCGGATTGAGCTACAGCCAACATCCAAACCTGCGCAACTCGCACCAAAAACGCTTAAATCTGAACTGATAACTGTCCTCGTATCAGACTCTCTGTCTGTGGCCCGGGAAGTGTTTTTATCCGGCTGCTCTGGCCAATGAGATCTGGATCTCTCGGCTGGCCGATTAGACGTTAAGCCGCGCCTAAGCACTGCTCATCTCCCTAATTAGGCAGTAATTATTGTCTCAAGGGTCAGCCGCAATGTGCTAATAAAGTCAAGAGAGGAGAGAGGGCAGGGCCCCGGATGCTGTCGTTACAAGAGGAAGCCATAAAATCTACAGTAGTGGCCTTTAAATAAAATCTTTTCAACAGTTTTGTGCTCTTGTGCTCATTTAGAGCTCCAATCCGGGCTCGGGAGCGGCGAGCTGCCACAGGATATTTCCCCTGCATAAATAGTTTGCGCACATTAACACCCCGTAATTTCATTTAACACGACGAGCCGGGCCAGCCGGGCTGCAGCGCGGCCAGCTCTGGCAGCAGCCCGTTGCAGCGGAAGAGGAAGCCCGTCAGTGAAGTGCTTGGGTTTGATCGACAGCAAAGGCAAGGCCTAGGGCGACGGGCTCCGTCAAGCCAATGAGCGGCCACGTGGGGCTTTTAGATGCGTGGCAGCCTTTTTACAGGGAGCCTTATTGATCGCTGTTGCTTGATACCAGCCCGTTAGCGCTGTCGTAGTGGAGGTCAGGAAATTCATGAGTTGGGATTTACCGTGAACACATTAAAAGCATGCAGAGAAATTAGTGAACCCACCCCCTCTCATTACCTGCTATTCCTCCGGGAGATGCAACACAAGAAGCCACATTGATTGGATGTACTGTACTGTAACACCGGGGTCTTAACAGGAGGAATCCTGCCGCCCTCAATCTATGCAGGAAAAATAAACACTTTGACTTGCATTTAGTTGTTTTGTTTTTGTAGTTTAAAAAAAAAAAAATTCTCCAGTAAAATGAGGTAGAAACATTAAAACTAATTGTCCGTTCTCTACGTCTTAACTCAAAGGAATGCATTGGAGAGTTTTAATAGTATATAATTATATGTTAAATCCTTAATCCTATGAAACCCCTCTCTACAGTATTATTTAGAGTGGAACTGGGATTTTTTTACTGTTTGCCCTAGTTATTAAGTTTGACTGGGCAGATAATGACTAAGCATGTACTGTATATATGGTTGCATGTTAATACATGTGCATGTGTTTCTAAGTACGTTTGTACACATAAAGTATCCACAACGTGCAAATGCTTAATATACTTTATAAAATGTAGACCTTCAATTTCCTAATTCCTGTTTATATATTTAAAACGTAACCTTAATTGAATTCTCTGCACTTTTTAGCGTTGTTTAGTTTTTTAATGTTCACGCTATGAATTTGCTGTAAGTTACTTATTTACGAAGCAGAAACTTCAGGACAGAACAAATTCCTAAACGGTTTAATTCTAAAATTCAATTTATCGGCGTTGGAACATTTGTGCAAGAGGAAACTTATTGGACAGTTTTTCAAAACCCAGTATTTTGGAAGTTAAAGCCTTTAAATGACGCTGGACTGTAATAATAACCGCGGTATTGTTCACATTTACAAGGTAACTGGGGACTCTTTGTTCTGACCTGATATTACTGAGACCATATGTTTACTATCTCTGTGCCAGGCTCACCAGCAAAGTCCAAGATGGCTGCCGGTTGGCGTGAGCCGATCTTGCTTCAGATTACTTTCATCGAGCTCTTCCGTGTGCCTCGTCAAGGGACGGCAAGCCCCGGGATGCGTCACCGATAATTTCCCGCGCTCGCGTGTGCGCGCGCTCCTCTGGCTAACGCAAAACACATGTGAAATTCACCTCGGGCAGACGCTGTTGTTGGGGAAGCATTGTGTCCCTGAGTGTGGGCCCAGATAAGGAGGGATTACAGATGGTAGAGATGGATGAAGAGATAGGAAGTGGAGGAGTTGAAAAAGAGGGGAAAACGGGAACACATGGGAGCCAGAGACTGTTTTCCACTGCTGAAGCGGGGGGTTTTTTGGTCTGCGAAAATACATGGCGGGACAAAAAGTACACCGCTGCCTCGTATCTATCCACGCTGGTAACCTGGTATGGCAGCGGGGGCGGTGTAGGGGGCACGGTAGCGTAGATATAGGGGGAAGAAAATGGGGTTTAGCCCGCAGACGTTTATGTGCAGTGTTTTGGGGTATTGTGACGCAGCACAGCATGCTAGGGCAATGAGGTCAGAAGCTTGAAACGGAGAGCGACCTGGTTCATTGCCAGAGTAGTTCTCCCAGATTTACAGGCTGCATTAGCTAACTAAGGAGAGGGATTATGTTATGAATCTTGCTATAAATTTCAATAATTCAATTATTTTCTTTACATAAAGGGCGTTGCTTTACTGTAACTTAAAGGTGGAAATGAAGACTTTGATATTGTTAAAGTCCCTAAACACAAGCCCCTTTTTTAGATTTTAAAATTCAAGCTTAAACCAACTAAAATCCCACCCAGCGGCACAGTGCTAATAACAATAACCCCTATCCTGTTCTTGCTGATGGTGAGCTGATACAATCCACAGGCCCCCAAGAAGACCTACTTCCTTAGGATTTGTGTGATAACCATAACGATAATCAGCCCGTCACTCTGGGAGGAGCTGTCAATATCCCAGCAGGCGTCTTGCAGCCTCCGCGGGTAAATATCACACCCCTACTCCCCCCTAAACGCACACTCCCGTTTAGCAAGCAGGGGAGACACCGCGTCGCCTAAACGCCAGCAGCTCGACTCAAATTTCAGATCCCAGTTTGAGAACATGGGGTTAGATTATGGCGTCTTTACATACAGGCGGTGCTCTCAAGGGAGGCGGCTCGAGCGCAGCAAATAAATCGCCATGAATAGACGGCAGTGTTGAGCGTTAAGGTTGCCACGCTTGAGCCGCACGTGCGCATCGCTGAAAGTTTCACGTGTGGTCGTGGCGAAAGGGAAGCAAACAACTGGTGCGTGAATAAGGCACTGTGAGTTGTTTTCAGGTTGTTAAAAAGGGAAACGCTCTGCCGAAACCTGGAAATAAATCCCCTTGTGTGAACTCTTTGACCCAATACACACCCTCCCACGGGGTGGTATCGAGGTTGGCTGTATGTTTTTCCACACGCATCGCCCTTATTCACCCGGCAAGCTTGACGCAGATGCTCTATTACCTCCAGGTGTATTTTGCTTTCATGCTTATCCGCTGTTAGCCCCTAGATTCATCTCCTGCTAAGGGCCATTTTGAGTGCCTGTTTTTCTGAGGGTTCATTATGTTACATAGGGGTGTTGTTATGCTGCATGGGAGCTGACCGGCTGCTAACCTTTTTTTGTTGTTGTTGTTGTTGTTGCAAAGTGGGGAAAAATGTACAGCTTTCTCAACTGCCGTCTCTGCTGAGCACCACGCCGCCATGAAATTCCCCCAGAGGAAACCCAGGGGCAATTTATTTATAATTCATACGACTCCGTGTAGCATCAACCCTAGCTTTATGTAACCACGAAGAAAAGGTCTGTGATGTAAGATGGGGGGGAAATCAGTCTGCACCCCTGCAGGAGTCCGGGAAAACCTCTTAAAGGTTTTCCGTGCTTTTGAGAGTTGCCTATAAGTGTGCTCAGCATTGAGTGGCCATGAGATCAAGGGTGTTTGTATGTATGTGTACAAGTGCTGCTGAGGTTTAAGGCTGCACTGTACTCAAAACAAACAACACACACTCCTCAAGACGTGTTAAATGGGCTCTTAAAGGAAAAGATACTCTTCTAGGAATATGTTGCACTGCAGTCTGAGTAAATTTAAAATGGGAATAGAAAATTGCCCTTCTTGCCCTCCTTAATGGCTATCTGATATTTATTTGCAATCTCCTGCAGTTCCTCATCGCCTCGGTCCCCACTGAAAAATCCCCAAACCATCACTTCCTGTTGTAAATCTATATATCAAGGAAGCAAACAGGGCTTCTTGCACACAGCTCCTGGCAAACAGAGAAAAGCAGTACATGAAACAGCCATGCATGGCCTTGAGTGAGTCATCTAATGTAGGGGGGAGTGCCTCCACACACACAGCCACTAAGCCACAGCCTCCATGGCTTTCAACAAAACATCTATTCTAGTCCCTTTTAAAGTTGTGAGCAGTCCTCCAATTTTAGGGAAAGCAAACTGGAAGGAGACACAGCGAGACATGTCGGGCTTCTCCCTCTTTTGCAATCACAAGTATATGTTTTGGGAAGAGGATCTGGATAAATGTTTGTCGTAAGCTCAGTTAATATGGCGTCCACTGTGCATGCTGAGGCTTCTTGTCAACATATGGTTGTCATTGTAGGATTTGCAGCAGAGGCATGGGGACGTAAGAACAAACGCATGCAGACATACAAGTATATATTTGTAATTCTGCGGCCAGCGTGCACTGAGATTAGCCTGTTTGGGCCAAAATGATTGCTTAAAGTACAATAATCTGTGAAAATATGTTATTTCACTTAGTTACCTGTCAGAAACTCTCGTACCCCGTCAATACTTCAATATGCCAGATGTGGTAATCTAATAAGACAGGTGCAGAAGTTCACCATTATTGCACAAAGAACATCCTGTTCCCATGAAGCGAACAGGTAGCGTCTTTGTGGAGGTTTATTTCATCATTCTTGTCATTAAGTCGATTGCTTCTGTTTTTGTAATTATCATGCTCAGACATATCTAACCTGGCAATTTGACAGAGAGAACTAAGACATGTGGTACATGGGAAGAAAGGGGCCGTGTTTAAAGAACATTTTAGGGTGGTTCCTTAAAAAAGAACAAGAATCCACCCTAAAACATGAGTCACATCATGGTATTCCTTTAATCCTGGGCTTTTTAGTCAACAGCTGGAAGTAACAGAGCTTAGAGGTAAATCTGTGATATATTCAGAGGTAGTGTAAATAGCTGCTAAGGTTAAGTTGCACAGCATGATAGAATTTAGAATTTTTTCTGGGGTAATGGGCGCATTTCCTGCTTCAGATCTGTGAACAATACAGTGATTTTAAAACATCAAACAGGGAACCGTATATTGTTAAGTGGTTAAGTCCCCTGCTTTTGTATGGTCCCTACCAGCACAGGATCAAATCTCACCAAGAGCTTCCTCTTCTCTGCTTTCTCTTTTCCTCGCCTCAGTAATTCCCTCCTGTCTGATTACAGAATACCTAACACAAAGGATGAATGGACTGCCTGAACTCCCGTCAAAAGACACTAGATTTTATTAGTTTACAAAGCCAGTTTATTGTCAGAAGAGCAGCTCCAGAAAATGGCTCTTGAGGAGCTTATTGAGTGCTTGCTCTTAGGTTTCCTGCCATCTATTGGCATTGTTTGCTTTGGTTTTGGAGAAGATTGACTTGTTAAGCACTTTCCCAGTTGGTTCACATACGTTTTTCCACAACGGTTGCTTTTCTTTCATAGTCATCATTCTTGTACGGGGCTTCAGTTGTCAACAGTTTCATTTTTCCACACTGTGTGTGTGTGTGTGTGTGTGTGTGTGTGTGTGTGTGTGTCAGGACTTCTGTGTGCGGTTGACGAATGAGACCCCAGGTATGTAGCCTGCAGTTAAACAGGTCTCACAAGCTCCTGCATGCTCCGTTTGAGCTTTGGTTGATCTGGATCTCAGCAGAGCTTACATAACAAAAGCACCTTGCCCTCCACTAATGGGTAAATAGTGGTGGTTTCACCTGGTGCTCCTTTTTGTTCACAAATGCATGAAGGTCATGTCAGTGCTTTGTTGAAGCAGTTGTGGCAGTGTTCTCCATAAATCTTCCCCTTTAACACTTCAATTGCCTCTGGTTTTTCCTATGCTGTCATATCCTCCTCTTTTTTCTCTTTTCACCCTAACAACCTTTTAATCTCCCTCTGTCTTTGTCTGTCCCTGAAGGTAAGAACCCCACTGACAGTGGTGCTGCGGAGGACTATGGAGTGCCCAATCCCGGGCCTGCATTCAAAGAGGTGTGGCAGGTGAAAGTGTGGCCCAAAGGTCTGGGTCAAGCCAAGAATTTGGTGGGCATCTACCGTCTTTGCCTGACTGACAAGACGGTCAACTTTGTCAAGCTTAACTCTGATGCTGCTGCTGTGGTGCTGCAGCTGATGAACGTCCGACGCTGTGGCCATTCAGAAAACTTCTTCTTTGTTGAGGTGGGACGCTCTGCCGTGACAGGCCCGGGCGAGTTTTGGATGCAGGTGAGCCTGTAACCTGTAGTCTCCTTTATGTTGAGAGTTGCACCCTCCAATCCCACATATATGTAAAGAGCCTATAATCAACAGAGTCAGAGAAACTGTAAAGTTACACAACATTACGGTTGGATTTCATCTAAGCCTACATTATGGTCCAATTCTGGTTTTTCAAATGCAGTTTAATTAATCCCAAATTTAAGTAATAAATTAAAGACAAAGAGCAAGCAATCAGTATTTGAGCTGTCCTGCTAAATCATGTAAAAAAACACAAATTTACTAGAAACACAAATGTCTATTTTTAATGAGAATTAGACATTTTTTTGAGTTTAAATTCTCTGTGGTTTCATTTGTAACTAAGAATTAATTCACAAATACATTTAGAATCTACCAGATTTATGATTTGAGTTTACAGTTTGAGAGGGTTTTTGTGTCATGTTTTAGGTGGATGATTCAGTGGTGGCCCAGAACATGCATGAAACCTTGCTAGAGGCCATGAAAGCGCTGAGCGAGGAGTTCCGCCAACGCAGCAAGTCTCAGTCAAACTCCGGCCCTGGAGGAGGTGCTACTGCTTCTAATCCCATCAGTGTTCCCTCACGCCGCCACCATCCAAACCCTCCTCCCAGCCAGGTGGGCTTCAACCGCCGGCCCCGAACTGAGCCTCCTGGAGGACCTAACGGTGGAGCAGGGGTCAGCAGTGCCAATGCCTCTCCCACCCCACGCCATAGCTTCCCAAGGTCTCGAACTGCCAGTGATGGAGGAAAAGGTGAGGAAGGTATGGCGGGAACCACACCGTTCCAAGGACGGAGCTCCAGCCCCTCCACCAATGGCTCCTGTTCCAACACCCCAATCCTCAGGTCAAAGTCAGCCCGTTCAGCCCCCACTTCAGCTGCTAAAACTCCCCTTGGGTTGATGCGCTCCATCTCCACCCCAGCGCCCTCTCCAGCCCCAAGCCTCTCCTCTAGCTCTGGGCATGGCTCTGAGTTTGGAGGCATAACATCCTCTGCTGGTCCGTCTGGTGCCTACAGTCGTGTCCCCTCCCATCGCGCATCTGTCTCAGGCTCACCCAGTGACTATGGCTCCTCAGACGAGTATGGCTCTAGTCCTGGGGATCACACCCTCCTCCCCTCCCCGAGCCTCCCTGGAAGCTCTGTTGGTAGCATCGGCAGCCAGTCCCTCGGCGAGGATGGAGCCAACTATATCCTAATGGGCCAACGTAGTAGTGGTGGTGGCAGTGGTAGCAGCAGTAATCAAGGGAGCTTAACATCTAGCTTCCTGCCAGCACAAGGAACACCAGCCTGTGGCTCCCAGCCCCAGAGCAGGAGAGTGCTGCGTCGCTCCTCCAGCCGCGAATGTGAAGCTGAACGTAGGCTGCTGAGCAAGCGGGCATCATTACCTCCTATGGCCCTGGAGAGGCTGGCCCCACGTCAGCGCAGAGCTGAGGAGCCAGCAGATGAAGATTCAGCTGATTATGCCATCATGTCAAGGAGCACCAGCCGAGAGTCTTTTACTTCCACCTCCTCTTCCACACAGAGGGAATCTATCATGGCTGCTGGGTCAGCAGGGGGAGGAGGAGGGTACTTGGATGTGGCGGGTGAGTTCAAAGGTGAAGGGGGTGGTGGAGTAAGTGGTAGTGTAGATTTAGGTGTGGACAATGGGTACATGTCCATGCTGCCTGGCGTCACTCAGCCTCCAGTATCCCTGTCCCAATCCTTGGCTGTCTCTGTCCCTGACTCAGATTCCAAACCTGCTGATGATTACATGGCCATGACCCCTAACAACAGCGTGTCCCCTCCACAGCAGATCCGGCCTCCACCAACTTCTGATGGCTATATGATAATGTCCCCGAATAGCAGCTGCTCCCCTGATCAGCGTGGAGGTCTATCTGGAGGGGCTTGGATGGGCAGTGGCAGTGCAGACAGCAGGGCAGGCAGTGACTATATGAACATGTCTCCAATCAGTGCACGATCTGTAAATGGCAGCCCCCCACTGCCTGAGCACACCGGTCATTTGGAGACCAGTTCTCAACAGCAGGCCCCCAAGATGGTGTATTCTTACTATTCCCTTCCCCGTTCATACAAACACAACCCCTCTGCCGGACACTTTGACGATGGGCCTGGACGAGGCAGAAGGCCAAATGGGAGTTTTAGTAGGGGAATGGGTGGAGGTAGGACAACCGGAGGGCATCAAGAGCAACCAGCAGCGGGCAGTTCAGTGGTTGGACGGCACCTGTCACTCTCCTCCTCCTCATACTCTTCCAGCTCAGCCAGCAGTGAGAGCCTCGGGGAGAGCGAGGACCGGGCTACCCAGGCAGTGAGCCCCATGGCTGGGGGAGCTCAGTCCAAAGATGGGAGTAAGCTCCAACAGAGACTGGGCTCTGGTGGATTGTCCAAGCAAGGTAGCCTTACTAGAAGCAGACCAGTGAGCCTGTTTGTTGACGTATCCAAGGCTAACACCCTTCCACGGGTCCGTGAGAACCCCCTGCCTCCAGAACCCAAGAGCCCTGGGGAGTATGTAAGCATTGAGTTTAAGGGGGAGAAATGCAACCAGTCTGGGGTTGGAGGAGGGCGTGGCAGGGGTCTTAGGCATGGTTTATCACTGCCTCATGGCTCAAGCAGCAAGCATCCTCAACATAGGCCAGCTTCTTGCTTAGGGAATTTTATTCCTCTCTCTCGTAGCCCCTCTACCCCCATCACTCCCCCAGCTGCCTCTGAGTATGTCAACATGGACCTGGGCCCTTCTCCATCCCCCTCACCCCACTCCCTTACTCCAATAGTTTTCCCCTCCTTCCACACCCCTCCCACGCTTCCAACTCTTGCTCATTCCCCTAATGCCTGTGAAGAGGGTACTAGTGGCCCTCGTGAAGATGGGGGCGAAGTGGCTGAGGCCCCACTTCGGAAAAGCAGAGAAAGTGTTCCCTCAGTGAGTGAGTCCCCAACATCCTTTGGAGACTACACAGAGATGGCCTTCAGCTTGAATAGCACCACCGTCCCTAGGTCATCATCCAGTGTCTCCCCCAAAGCCCTTTCCCCCACCAGGACTGATCCTTCTGTCCCAGTGCTGTCACGAGGTCTAGACTTCCCCCTAGCCAAACCAGGAACCAACCCAGACCACGGGGCTAAAGTTATCCGGGCCGACCCCCAAGGACGCAGACGTCACTGCTCAGAAACCTTCCTTGCCTCACCTTCCCTCCCCGCCTCTACCTCTACTTCTTCATCCACTGCCTCCCTCTTTCCAGAACATGCCCAAGCTGTGGCCCGCCGACTGGGCTTTGAAAGCATGCTGTGGGGAAATGGTGCTGTCACTGATAACCCCACTCAATTCGTCCTCCCTGGACTGCAGTCCCTTCCCACAAACACTTCGTCCACAGACCAAGGCCTTAACTACATAGACTTGGACTTGGCCAACAAAGAGAGCCCCCATTTGGGCCTGGATGGACCCTCAGGTAGCCAGGCCCCATCTCGCCTCTTCTCTGTACTTGGTGGAGGTGCTGGGGTCGGGGGAGGGAGTGCAGCAGTCGGCAGCAATAGCAGCTCCAGCCTCAACACTTACGCCAGCATTGACTTCTACAAATCAGAGGAGCTGCGGACGCATCAGAATGGAAACAAGGAGGGAACAGGTAAGAGTGGCCTTTATTCTTTTAAAACACTTATGTTGGACTGTTTAGCCTTTTTAGTTTTCCCTTCACACAAACACACTGTGATCTCACTATCATGGCTTTTCTCAATTTGTGCCATCTCACTCTTCCTTTCTCTTCCTACTTGTGCTCTGTCACACTATTCAGATGGAAAAGAATACGCTTTCAAAGTAATCCAATGGAGCACAGTCTCCCTATCTGATAACGCTTGTTATGAAACTTCACCTGACGCCAGATTAGAATGTAGAAACCAGTTTGATTTGTATGACTGTCTGCATAATCCACAATATGAGATATAGATCGGTTTCTCTGACAATTCATAAATAGATTTCCTTCTCTGGGTCTTGGTGTACTTCTAAAAACATATGCACATTTTTTACCTTATGTGATTATGTAAGGTGCTGAAGGCCAGACAACCTATTGGAATATCAATGAATATTGATATTATGGTAATTATTATTGAACCTCTTAAGGCTTCTTGAATGTTGTGTAAGCATTCTCAGTGCTACACCCCTACCTCAGTTCAGTGTTTTGTGTGTTTGGGTGCAGATTCAGGAGATGTTTGTATATGATCTATATGACAAGTGGCAGAATCATTCTGCTCCGGATGAGCCATTGTTTTGAGGAGAGATGTTGCAAATGTCTCACAGCAGGGCTGCTCTTAGTGAAGGAAACCATTCAGACCTTCCATTGAAGCATACGTCTCCAATTAAGTTGACCCTTTTTTCTGTTGACCTGTCAACCTAAAATCCTTCGATGCGACAGAAAGAGATAAATTAGTCAGATTTTATATTATTGTATGAGTTTCCAGAACCCTACAACATTAAAACTACTATAATGTTATGAAGGAAAGTATGCATGAGAAAAATTGCTTACCATGATATGTACATCACTTTTTCCAAGTAGAAAGCCGTGGTTGTTAAGTTTGGTTTAGTTTTACATTGTTAAACACTGTTTAAGGATTTCTTATTATGATACTAGAATACATGCAAAATATCTACAGTTGTAGCTGTAACTGCAATGCTGTCAATTGTTTTTTTTTGTTACGAAGGGAGGTCAGTCAGGCCAGATGATGAATTTTCATTGTATTTACATTTTTTCCTACTGTGTGGGGCACTTTTCTAGCCGTGGGGGACCACCACAGCTAACAATGCCTCAACTAGGTCACTGTGAGACATTTCCTCATTGAAAAACATTCTCTTTGAGCCACTGTCTGCACTAAATTGCAGTTTAAGCAGATAGAGCAGTATTTAAATGGAGATGTGGATTTATATGCATCAGTAAAACACTCATAGTCTTACTTCACCTTCCACAGTGCGGCTCTTGTGATGCATGCTTCCTGCCAAGACTTGGAGTTTATGTAGCCCTGCTAGCTCCCACATGATTTGTACCGTAGGCTGTGTTACGCTTAAACCTCATGGGTTTGTGTGGTTTTCCTAGCCCGGCTCCACAGTTGCATTTAATGAAAAATGTAAGGCATTAGCAAAAAAAATCATAATGGGATCTTGCGGTGAGCGCAGCACGGCCGGGCTCAACAGTAGGTTTTCATAGATTCCACAGATGGAAATGAACCTTCCGCCTGCATCCATAAGTCGCAGCGTTGTTTTATTGGGAAATGGAGGCCATGTTGGTGGAAACAGGCAGTGTTGGGTGTATTTTTAATATATAAAGGCTAGCAGGCTGCCACAGTGGGACCATATGGGCTCTGGCTGAGAATGTCAGCGGGGCAGCGTGGGGGAGAATGTTACACATTGGCTGTGAATGTTGAGATGGGGCCAGTGTTTCACTCACACAGCTCTCAAATGCCTCTGTACAGTGTTCCCCCTCCTTTCATCCCTCCATTGCGCCTCCCCCTCTTTCCTCCTCCAATAAATGATCCTTTTGTTCAAGTGTTGTTGCCGCGATGGACTGGCAGGCCTCAGCAGAGCCAAACCCCAAGACTAGTGGGCTCTCCTGAAATGGTTTTCTCTTGCAGTCCATAATTTGTGGCCTTTCTATCTTGCTTTCTTAACTGTTGTCTCACTCTTTATTGCTCTCTTTGTATCTTTTGTTTTTTTGTTTGACTACTTGTCCTCAGAGTTATTCATTCTTCCCAGTCTTTGTCCTCATCCGACATCTAGGCTGATGGATTTTTGAAATTCCTTCCCTCCCTTCTGTTCACTACACATACTGTTGTTCAACATTTTTTTTTTTCACCAAAAGCTCTCTTGTCTTTACGCCTCTCGTCCTGCTCCCTTTTCACATTGTGTTTCACTCCCTCCTTTTTAAACGCTTGGAGACATTTAAAAATAGATTTTAGTACCGCACCGAGACGTTTTCCTTTTGCTGTAGAGCAGACGGCAACTGGAGAAAGAGACAGACGAGAACAAAAAAAAAAAATGCAGAGATGGTACATGACGACCAAGCTTTCTGGTTACTATAAACAAAATACAGTTTAGAAATGATTAATTATCTTGTCTGCGTGGATCCTGTGTGCTATTTTCTTTTTTTAAGAGTTGTGATCTGCTGTAATTACAGGGATTCTTTCCCACAACAGGCAGCAGCTTGTATAGGAAAAGAGTGTTGTATGTGTCAGGGGTGCGTACTTTTGGCACCGAGAGCCAAAGGCTAAATTTGAACATCAGTAGTGGGACATGGGCCAAAAACAATCCTATTTGACACTGATTATGCATGCGTGTGAAACTAGCCTCATGATTTAGATAATGAGGAAAAGCAGGATGAGCTAATAGCGTCTTTTAGGAATGCAGTGAAAATCAAAACGAATCCACTACAACGAATGTGACGTGTGTGTGTGGGCTTTTTTTCGCCTTGCGTCAGTGTGTCTTTGTGTAGAAAATATTTCTGTCCGTGTTGAGCATTTTATGAGCGTCAAGTTCAGCCAGAGTGTGAGAGACGGCGACTGTAATGTGTATATTTCACTTAGCTGTGTGGAACTTGGTGCGCACGTTGGTGCTTTTCCACATAGCGGAGGAGTGTTGTGACCTTCAGCAGAAGGGAGTGTAACATTAGTTTAAGAACTAGAGAAGGTTTTCGGGACAAAATCTTAATTTGAAATAAATCAGCCACCACTCCCACAATCTCCTCCAGGAAAACCATGTGAGAGAATTGTATTATCCGTGCTTCCAGCTGTCCCTTAACTTTATTCCTTTACCATCTGGAGGGGGATGCGTATGCCAGTTTTTAAATAACCTATAGCGCTTTAAAATTTGTTCCCTGGGATCCATGCACATCCGCAGTATAACATTTAGCCTACATGCAAAAAGTACACTGTAAATACAGTTAAAGCCTTTTAAATATAAACAAAATTATGCTATGTTTTTCTTAACTTCTCAATCACATGAACATTGTGGTTGTTCACAGAAGCAGGACTGTTTACATGTGTTTACTGTTGGCTTATTGGGCAAAACTCCTGCCTAACTGACCCACTGGATCAGTATTTGCTCTGTGTGTGTGTGGTTTTTATCAGTTTTATCAAGCCGTTACACAGATAAATAGATTTTGCACAGACTCGTTCTTGCATTCAGTGCAGTGTCTTTTAGGAGAAATGCCAAACATTTCTGGAAATGCACAATTTCTGTGAAATTCATTTAGGAAGCTGTTTAAAGATAAAATAACCAGATGAGAAGTCTGTTTCTGGCCAATCCAGTGAAATAAAGCTGCTAGATCAATGTAAACATACTGAAAATGTATGAATTGATAATATTCCAATAAGAAAAAACATAAAAGTATGTACAAGAACGTCTATCAGTATATATATTTATTAAAAAAAATTGAAATTGAACTTTAACTGAATAGAAATAAAACTATATTGACGCTGACCTGCCCAGCAGGGACTGGAAAGGCGTTGGCTTTCTTGGCCCAGTTGGCAGCTGGTTGGCACATTTCCACCTCCTCAATGTGGGCCAGAAAGAGGTAAACACACCTAAAGTCAGTCAGTGGAGCGACCTGGAACTCATACACAGGAGAGTTCTTCTACCGAGGGACTGATTGTAGTTATTTACATCAGGGAATGACGCATTTATAGATTTAAAATGAATAAAATTTTAAAAGAATTTTGGTTTATTTCAACTTTCTTTCGGTTATGATGATGATATACTCACCAAAGTAGTTACTGACGGGGAGAAAAAGCATGAGCAGTCCAGATGGCCCAACTTTTAATCTCAAAACTGCTGTATTCAGTGTTAAAACTAAAAGTGAGTGCAGTGGAAATGTGGTTAACAATAATCCACTGCGCAGGAAACTGCACAGAAGGTCAAAGTTAAGGCCGTAAGACGGACCGAAAACTGATTGATGTTCACAGTCAACCT
The DNA here is from genome assembly GCA_036023655.1 of Nannoperca australis. Classification (NCBI taxonomy): domain Eukaryota; kingdom Metazoa; phylum Chordata; class Actinopteri; order Centrarchiformes; family Percichthyidae; genus Nannoperca; species Nannoperca australis. The sequence goes on along the minus strand of JAVQJD010016259.1, from coordinate 497 downwards.
GGATGCCTTTCAAGATCTCAATGAACTTGGTAATTACATATCATCATTTCTGCAGATAGAAACGATGGCCAAGCCTGCAAAGAAAGTAATGTCAGGGAGAATAAGACGTTAGTAGTAATAAATTGGAGCTATTCATTAATATTATGATTATTAAATCATTAATCTGACTATTTAATGAGTCCATGTCGTAACAAACGGCGCTCACGCATTCATTCGTCTGCACGAAACACAGTTTTCCTCATGCGACTGACAGGCTGTTCTTGCAGGGCGTGTAATCTGCTACTGTAGGTTAGACTAGCAGCACTAGTAGTGTTACGTAAAACACAACCACGTGGGTGAGGCCTGACCCCCAAAGAGGGTCAGGCTCAGGGCACAGAGTGTCTCTGTCTCTGTGTGTGTGTGTGTGTGTGTGTGTGTGTGTGTGTGTGTGTGTGTGTAGCACTGTAGCTGTTACGTGTGTGCATGGATGGTCTCCCTCATCAGCTCTTTGACTTTTA